>ML777063.1:602741-633267 GCA_009831015.1 Picea engelmannii | reverse complement strand
CTATGAATCCATGCTCTCGTCCACTATCATATATCTATCCAAACCTGCTAAGTGTTCTTACAAATCCATCTCTGTCCATACTGTCCAAGACTCTACTTGCGCAATTGTCCATAATGCTAACCCATTTATCATTATACTATCAATCTATACTTCTGCTAACTTATTTCTCTGAATCTATCTTCTCAAACTCTGCAAGTTGCTCGAAGGATGGTTCTTCAGTCTGTCACAACTATCTCATAGACTCCCCATGTCTAATATTCATATTACTTGGGAGTCTCTAAGTCGGATGGCTTAGAATAATTCATGCTCTGATGTGTATTCATCATCATCTTCATTGGTAGATTCATCATCATCTTCATTGGTAGATTCATTATCTCTCTGAGCTATGACTTCTTTCTTTCTATCTGTGGATTCATCTTTCACTACAATGTTTGAAAGTACAATCTCTTGAACATGTTCCTTATTTACCTGTCCTTCCTTTCTTTTAGTTATTTTCCAAACCTTTCTGTATCTGACATCTTTCCTTTTCTCTGTAGAATTTTCTTCATCTCGTTTTATTGTCAATCTTGCGATCTCTGGTACCTGGTCTTTGTTCACCTGTTCTTCCTGTTTTCTTATCCATACTTTCTTATATCTAATATCAGTATTCTCTTTCATGGAAGCATTGATCATGCTTCTACAATCAATGGTTATGTGTCCATAGTTATGACATTTGTAACACTCAATGTTATGTGTGACCACATAATCACAGTCTACTTGAACATTTCTTTTATAATCCTTGCAATCTGCAACCTTATGTCCAAAGTTAGTACAATAAAAACAATGACCATAAAATAAATTTTCATACCTGAGAGTGAATGATCTTCTTTGTGGTGTAGTCCTTCTGAATTTTTTCCTTGACCGATCATGATCATGATTGAAGCTTCTTTGTGGCTTGAACATGGATGGTATTCTTGAAGATGTATCTTCAATAGTTTTCTTAGATTATGGTTGACCAGTATTCCTTCCTTTGAGTACTTCTACATAACTCTTTCTATTTTCTTCATTCTTCTTTTCTAGCAATGTAGAGTGCTTCTCTTCATTCTCTACAACTGATGTGGATGTTTCTATCTCTTCAAATTTCTTGTTGAGCTTGACGATTTTAACTCTTAGTGTGACAACTTCTTCTTCAATATTCTCAACCTCTTCTTCTTTCTTCATTATCTGAGACTTCATGACCTCTTATGTTCTCTTTGCTTCTTCAAGTTGGATTTTCAATGCAATTATCTCTTCTTCTAGACTTCTCTCTTCTTGACCAAACTCTTCCTCAAGTTGGTTTAAGTCATTGGTTCTTTCCTTGAGATGATCCATCAATATATTTTCTCTCTTTTCTGCTTTTTCCTTTTGTGTTGCTATGTTGGATTCTAAACATTTCTTTTGATATTCTAGAGTTTCTTCAATTCTTCTGGCCTCTTCTAGTTGAGCTCTTAAATTCTTGATGACCTGCTGATCCTTTTCAGAACCTTGAACACTTTTTTTTTGCTTCATCAATTCTTTCTTGGATGACTTGTTTTCTTCTCTTTCTTTCCTTAGATGTTTAATTGCACTGATCATTTTTTCTTTGTAATCAACTTCTGCTTCATCATACTCTTCCTCTTCTGAATCTGGCTGACATGATAAGCATCTTTCTTCTTGTTCTGTATCTGCATCTTCTTTGGCATTTTCTGAATCTACGATGGGTGAAGAATATATGTCATGTAACTTATCCCAAATTTATTTGGTTGATGAACATTTACCAACCTTTTCTCTTACCGGTTTAGGTAATCCTTCCCAGATGAAATCCATTGCTATTTTGTTATTCTTCTCCAATTCCTTCTTGGCTGCAGTGTTTGCCCTTTTTGAACTATCATATCTTGTAACAACTAATAGCCAAATATAATGTCCATGTGCCTATAAAAATACTTTCGTCCTTCTGCTCCACATCTCATACTTAAAACCATTCTGACCATTAAACATTGATACTCCATTCTCAGAAAAATCCATGATCTCCTTCCATTGGTTAAGATGTTTCCTGAAGGAACCTCGGTCTGATACCAATTGTTGGATTACTGAGAGGGGGGGTGAATCAGTAATAGAGAAATTTAATCATTTTTGACCATATAATCCAAGTGTTATATCAATGTAGCATTATCATCCAATAACTATAGAGTAAATAAGCAATGAGAAAATGAACAATCATACACATCCACAGTACACTAGTGTTTTACGTAGAAACCCAAATCGGGAGAAAACCATGAAATGTTTTTTCTTATATGTCTTGAAGAATTACATTCATTGGAAGCACCAACTTTCTTTGTATTCCTGCTGCAACTGGAAGGAGGCTCCAACCCCCTAGTTTCTCTGGCTACAACCTGAGAGAAGTTCCAACTCCTCAATTCTCTAGCTACAACTAGAAGGACGCTACAACCCCCTATGTTCTCCGGCTACAACCGGAAGGTGGCTTCAACCACCTTTCCTTGCCCCATCATGCCACCCTGAAGTAGAAGTATAATGATGGAACCACTGTCACACTATCACTGTGAGATATACCACTTTAAACCTGTACCAATAAATCTAAACCATGCATCAACCTATACCTCAACCTGTAATCAACCTGTACCATAAACAAGTGCATCAACCATGCACCAACCTGTACCAAACAACCTGTAATCAACCTGTACCATAAACAAGGGCATTCAACCATGTACCAAGTATGTACCAATCATGTGTCAACTACTCATCAACTATGACTCATCAATATGTACCAACATCATCAACTATACACCTCATGTATGTGCCAACTCATCAACTACTTGGCTTAACCATGTACTCAACATGTACCTCAACCAAAAGGCCTCATCAATTTCATCATCCAAATCTGATTTGTAGCTCTATAATAGACCTAGTGTATATGATCACATTCCTGCAAACCTTCCTTAACTTTAACAACAAGAGACTAGCATTTTCATCAAACTTTTCTTTAGTCTCACATGCCTAGTTTTGGATTAGTCAACAACCCTAAATTGAAGTAATCATAACTTTGTAACTGTAATGTATAAAGATATGAAACTGATATACAATGATTTTTAGTGTGTTTTCTGCAATTCCTCCAAGTGTCACTACTTGTAACCTCTTAGAAAAGGAGTTATAGCAAAAATGGCATACCTTGCTAAATTTTGGCTTATTCTAGAGAGCGACCTTGTAGAGCGTGCCACACACAGAATATTTGTTGAAATGATATAAATTGTTACATAGGATACTACAGATTGTACCCTAACTAAAACATTTGGTATCACTAAATTTGGATCTGTTATGAAGAAGTTATGACGTTTTTACCTGAAACACTTGTTTTTTATTAGTTTCAGGACTAGCCACAAACCCTATTTTCCACGGAGTGTAACTTCCAAAATAAAATGAACCACAAGCTTAATTTTATACCACAGATACTTGGATATGTTTTCTCAATGGAATAGAAATTTCATGGTCTGAATCATTATAGGAAAAAATTTATAGTGAAAATGGTGAGATGGTCTGTAAATAACATACCTTAGAAAGCACCATCAAAAGAATTTATCATTCCTTGCATTTCGGCCTTCTTTTATTCACCTTCCCTCGGAATTTCGGATTAGATATCCTTGGTTACCTCAGACACATATAGATATTCAATATGCTCAAGTTTATCTTAAATGTTTATCTTAAATGAGAGATCATTGCCTCTTATTTATACTCTCCAAATAGCTTCCTTAAAAACATCTTCTAGGTCACTTGGCCCCACTTTCCTTATTTTAGGGTTAACCCACTTCTAATTTATCCATTAAATTTATTATTGAAATAATTTATTTTGTATTCACTTTGAATTATAATACACTCATTACTTCACTTTATTATTTACCTTTTAAAATCTCTTAAACCACTTTGACTACTTTGACCTTTTGGGGCTTCTAGATGACATATGGGGGTCCTCCAACTCCGTAAGGCCATAACTCTCAAACCGTGAGGAGTTATGTGACATTCCACATACCAAAAAAAATGGAATGGCATGTACTATCCATATAGAATAGTATTATCTGAAAATATATCATAATTCATACCGTTACCCATCAAACAAACTTGGGTCCATTTTCCAAAGCTTGGGTCTCCAACTTCTCATGGCCATAACTCTCTAACCATGAGGAGTTATGTGACGTTCCACATACCACCGAAAATGGAATGACAAGAAATATCCATGTAGGATAGTTTCCCTCACAAATTCACTATCCTTCATCTCATTATTCCATAATTAATCATGAGTTCTCTTACTCCGCAAAGCGTCTTCCCCTAAGGGCTTTCACCATAAGGGGACCACTTTGGAGTTCATCCATATTTACTTCTTATCAACCATGAAAAAACAATAATGAGATATATTTACATCAAAAAATATTGGGTCCATTACCCAAACCTTTGTGCTATGGGGATTTCTTCAAGGGTTGACGTCAATGACAACCAACCTTAATCAACAGAAAGTTTGGTATTTATGGGTTTTTTCATCTCAGCAAAAGGAGTCATGATGGATTCAGAGAAGGTGAGGGAAATTTTGGAGTGGCCTAGTCCTAGGAGCATAATAAAGGTAACAAGTTTTCATGGGTCGGCCACCTTTTAACGAATTTTTTTTCGAAATGTTAGCAATATTGTAGCACCCATAACAGATTGCACCAAAGGCAAGACATTCGTGTGGACCAATGAAGCTGAGGAAAGTTTTAAGTTTCTAAAGAGGAAGGTCATCGAGGCACCCATATTATCCTTACCAGATTTTCACAAAGTGTTTGAGGTAGATTGTGATGCTTCACATGTCGGCATCATTGTTGTACTTAGCCAAGTAGGTAGACCAATTTCATTCTTTAGTGAAAATTTGAATGAGGTAAGAAATAACTACTCCACATATGATGTAGAATTTTATGCAATTGTGCAAGTTTTGCGACATTGGAGGCATTATTTAGAGTCGAAAGAGTTTTTGTTATTTACTAATCACATTACATTGAAATATGCAAATGCCCCAGAGAAATTGAATAGGAGACATGCAAAATGGGTATCTTTCTTACAAGGCTACACCTTTGTTCTGAAGCACAAATCAGGACGGTAAAATCAAGTTGCAGATGATTTGAGTTGACGCACTGTTCTTTTGACAACCATGGAGAATCAAGTAATTGTGTTTGTTGCATTAAAGGATCTTTGTGCATCTAATAACGATTTTTGGGAGATTGTGGAACAAATGAATACTCTAATCACTGGGAACATGGATCTTACTCAAGGTGAATATTTTATGCAAAATGGCTACCTCTTCAAAGGAAAAAAACTATGCATTCCAATTAGTTCAATGAGGGAAAATATTATCAGAGAACTTCACAATAGTGGTTTGGTATGAAATTTTGTAAAGGATAAGACATTATCCTTTATCGAAGATAAGTATTACTGACCGAATATGAAAAAGGATATAACCAGGTATGTGGCATGGTGTAATATTTGTCAAATGGCTAAGGGACACTCATGGAACACGGGGTTGTATATGCCATTACCAGTGCCCATAGGCCCATGCACATATCTAAGCATGGATTTTATGTTGGGGCTCCCAAACAAACAACGAGGTAATGATTTTTATTTTTTTTTCTGGTTGTTGATTGGTTCTCTAAAATGGCTCATTTCATTGCTTGCAAGAAAACTAGTGATGCATCGAGGGTGGCATAATTGTTTTTTTCAGAAATTGTTAGATTGCATTGAGTTCCAAAAACTATTACTTCCAATAGAGATACTTGGTTATTGGGTCATTTTTGGAGGACTTTATGGAAGAAAATGGGGACTAAATTATAGTTCATCAGTGCCTATCACCCCCAAACAGATGGGCAAACTGAGGTAGTAAATCGAAGTTTGCGAAACATGTTACGGAGCATTGTTGGAGAGAATCCCAAGTAGTGGGATTTGGATTTATCTTAAGTATAATTTTCCTACAAAAGTTCAGTGAATTGATCTAGAGGTAAATATCCATTTCATGTTGTTTACAATAGAGATCCTATGGGTGTCCTATATTCGGTGCAGCTACTGCTTGGGGATAGGATCAATGATGATGGGGAAACATTTGCAGAACACATTTAACAGTTGCAACAACATGTGAGAAAAAAATTACAAGTCAGTAATGAACAGAAAAAAAAAATTATAAAATATGCTCACCGACGATACCAAGTATTCAATGAAGGTGACTTGATGATGGTTTATTTACAGAAAGAGCATTTTCCTAGAGGAACCTTCCACAAATTGAAGTATAAGAAAATTGGTCCTTGCAAGATTCTCAAGAAAATTAACGACAATTATTATAAGGTCGATTTACCATGTCATCTTGATATTTCCCCTATGTCTAATGTTTCTTATTTGTATATCTTCTATGGGGACTGTTGTGTTAGTTTTGTCACATGGGTGAGAAAAAACACAACACTTACTTTCCTAGTTAAGTCAGCTAAACAAGACAGAGGTTTGTGAGTTGATTAGATAACCAAATAGATGTGAAACAAGGAAATAAATGTTAGAGAAGATTGCAAGAACTAGAACCATGAAAAACAAAAAATGACAATCATATAGCTACCAATGGATCAATTTATTGATAAGCTAACACCGTAGAGAAAGGCAAGGACTTATGAATCCCCTCTTCCTCCTTGGGAGGGATCTTGAGTTCCCTAATAGAGAGATATTCTCTTCATACAATGGCAAGTGAAAATGGTGAAGAAATACAATGTCAATCCTCTCAAGAGGTGAGTGGAATAGCCCTTGCTATAGTGCTTGAATGATTCAAAGAGAAAAGAGGATTCTCCAAGAAGAATTCTTGTAGGATAACAATACCTTGAAGTTCTTATTTTTCTAGCACACCCATGGCACATATTTATAATGTCGATTCATGGCAAGATACAACTGGTTCATAGTGTGAACAAGGGGCCTTTTAGGACACTTCCTAGCCCTTGACCAGCCTCCAAGCTAGATTTCGCTCAAATATGAGTGTCAAATCATGTTTGGGGTTGGACTGGAAGTGGTTCAGAGGTTGAAAATATTCATAAATGTGTCGTTCATGAGAAGTGTGTGGCTTTGCTCGTAGGCAGTCGCGCATTCTGCACACAATGCGCGATTAGGGTTGTGTTTTCCCATGCATTATGCGCACAGTGCGTGCGCTTCCTTTGGAGAATTTGCACACTTTGATTTTTGAACCAAGTATATAGTTTTATGCCTTTTTTATGGATTTTTATGTTATGGGTGTACTAATTGTTTTTAGCATTGATGTCTTTCTTCAACTGTTGTGTGTAATGTTGCGGACGATTTTTCAGTGATAACATATGCCCCCTTATGTGTGAGGTTAGGAGCATACGTATAGCCGAAATACATCATTGTTTCTTTTGTTGAGAGTGCCATTGTAAGGAAGTGTGAAGAGAGGAACTGCAAGAGTGATCCACCAGAAGGAGAAGGAAAATTGTGGGAACAAAACCTTTCTCTAGAAAAAATAAAATAAAATATGTATACAAACGAGGTGGGCATGCCCCATGCTCATGTCATGAAACCAAAATGTGGGGCTGTAACTGAAGATGTATGATGATGTAGATAACTACAGTGCCCGCGGGGGCAGTTGATAATGACAGGTGATGGTCTTGAATGGTGAATTGGCTCTGAATCGAGTAATGGACGATGGGAATAAGTGTCGATAACTCGTAGGCATTGATGGCCTATCAAATTCAGAGGTCTTTGGCTGGTATGGAAAGCTGCAACGGTCGCATAGTAAGACCGGTCTTAAAATGAGAGTGTGTTGAAGTCGAATGTTATGGGGGTCAACGGAATCAGAAAGAAATGATGACTCTCTCTATGTCGTCCGAGAATCCTCATTGAAAAGGAAATGAGAGTCAAAATATTGTCGCCCTTCTGAAAACTATATTGAGGTCGACAGGAAGGGAGACATGACGTCAAGAAGCAAAGGGATTCTTGAAATCCACTAAGTAATAGATGATGCTAGGTATTGATGGGTAACATGGACGAAGTCAAGATGTTATGGGACTCAAGACTGCCCTTGGTTGGGGTGTTGATGGATGATTGGCAGCAACCGTAAAATTGGATCTAGTGTCATGGAGACGACTAGACATGGGGTTAAACTTTGTCGGAGGCTAAAAAAGTGAGAAAACTCAGAGATCGTGGGTACATGGATTTGGGATACAGGTTTTGTTAATAATGTCGATATGAAAAAAGGGTGGATGCCCCAACCAAGGGCGACATGGGTTGCTTTTCTAGGTAAAATAAGTCCATCGGGGATGACGACTAAAAAATCTATGTATATGTTGGAAATAAGGGATTTATACAATTACCAAAGAAATAAAGAATAATTTGGGTTGAGTATACAGATACAGAAATGGGTGCCCTGGTGAAAGATGGCTTGTCCAGTTTAGAGAAAAAGTTTTTGAAAGAGAATTGGTGGAGGGTGGGGGGCCATGGGTGGGTTTTTGTATTAGGTAAATGGATGGAGGCCAATCTGTAGATGGGAAAAATGATAGTGGATGAGATGGAGGGCTAATGGAACTGTGGGGTTGCAGTCAATAAAACCAAGTGTAGGATGATATGACCCAGAGAGTCCATTGGGAAGGTTAGAAATATGATAGGAATAAGTATGGAGTTCATTCTTGGAAGTGCAAAATACTATCGAAATTCCCAATCCTAGGGGGTGAAATCAGCATGAGTGTCAAGTTGCCAAGGGGAACTATGAATGGGACAACTCATGTGAGGGAGAGTGTTATTAGTTGACAGTACCAAAATATAGTAGAGGTAAAGATACTGCAGAACCGAATGTAGGGAACCTAAAAGAAAATGTCAGAGGGTGTGACTTGGATATGCAATTGTTTACAAAGGGAGTAATTACATGTCAGTGTCGAACATATACCTAAAGGGGTGGTAAGCTCGTTGAATAAGTACCTGCACACAAAAAACCAAATACCCGACGTGAACAATATTTGATAATAAAGAGCATATAACATTTATTTGATAAAAGTTGAAAGTGAGCATGTGTACCTAAACGTGGCATGAAAAAAATTCTTCTTTGGGGAAAAGTGCAGATGATAACCCAGGGAATGTGAATGTGTATATGGCTGGATCAGGATCTCGTGGCTGAGAATGGATTGGAAAATGGTGGCTCTGGGCTCCCGTAACAGAATGTGGAAGTTGAGAAAAAGGACATATTAATGGATGGTGGGCCCACAATGCCACCTCATTTGTACTAACATTATTGTTGATCTGGCGAGAGAGTTGTGAGGTGATTTGGAGATTACAGGAGCGTGGGGCTACCGATCCGAGAGTTTCGAGAGACAGGTTAGTGACCTTATCATCCTATATTTTCTGAATTGGATGGATGTTAGGTAGGGGATGTACGGAGGGGCGTACAGGGGTTTTTAAGGCTAGGTGCCCACTTATGCGCGAGAAAAGGGGGTATACGTGTGCATGTGTGCACGGATAGAACTCGGTTTCCTGCACATTATGTGTGGGTTTTCCCCAAACAGGTGTGCATTCATGAATGTGCAACTGTGATGGGAAACCCCACACATATGTGCAGCTGTGTAGGTAACACCTACGCATATGAGCATGTGGGGTCACCAGACAGACACACATTGGATGTGTGTTTGTTTTAAGTAAAGTTGTGCACCCATGTGTGGTTGTGGGTGTGATAGTTGTGCATTAGTGCGCAACTATTCGATAAACAGTCATGCATAGATGCACAACTGTATGGGGGAAAGTTGTGCATTATGTGCAAGCTAAGGGGTGTATGAGTTTTGATGTTTATGAGTTTTTATGGATGATGTAGTTGATCAGGTATTTCTGGGTGAATGCAGGTGATCAATAGAGTCATGAGTACGATGACGGTCCACTGGCGAGAGCGGGACTGGGACCAATTGAGAGAGGTTGTGAGGGAGAATCATGTAGTATGTAGACACTTGGTAGCCTGGGGGTTGCTAAAGTTTTTTGACTGTCCTTTGATACGGTCGCAGGAGTTCTTAATTTAGTTTTTTATCTGCATGTGGAGCACTGACTTGTAATGCTTTGTGGTGTGGGGGGGACAGTTGACATTCTCTGCAGCAAAGGACGTATATTTTTTGAGAGGACTCCCATTTCGGGGGAGGGTTTTGGTCATGGATCCCCATCTTCCAGGGGAGGATAGGGTAGAGACCATCACAACACGGCATTGTTTTAGGCCGAACCCAATGTCGGGTTCGATCGTGCGGATTGAGGCTCTATATGACATACTAATAGAGTGCATCATGGCTATGGTAGTGAGGATCTATGGATCCTTGGGAACTTAGTGGATCACGGGTGGGAAGTTGAGGGTGGTGGAAGAGGTCTTGGATGGAGACATGTTTGCATGGGGTGTGTTGATGCACACCCGGATGGTGTCCCAACTGAATCAATGTCGCCGTGCAGATTACGGTGATTTTTCATTTGGTTTAGTTTTGGTGCCCTCGTTCTTGGAGAGAATGCCTCTATTGTGCCCTCGAATTCTATTAGCATCAGCATTGCAGCGAGAGCCTCGATTGATGCGGTGGGCGCACGTTTTGGCACGACATGGAGGAGGGGAGCGTGGCCATTATTTTACGTCCATAGTTTCTCGAGTGTGGTGGAATATGCCATAGGTGATTCTAAAGTATCCATACGCTGGTATGGACTACAGAGAGGACCCCGACATGGTACTACCTCCTGGAGAGGACTAGTACCACAGAGGTATGTGTTTTAATTGTCTTTTTTATTTTGGTAAATAGCGTTGATCAGACATGTATATGGATGCTAACATTATATATGCGTTTTTTTGCAGATGTTGGACCTCAGGGCCGAGAGGTAGAGGTCGTCTAGGAGTCGGCTCAATAGGAGCCCACAGAGGCGAGGGCTGGGCAGAGGCATCGACAAGATGATGTCGGTGTCGGGTCGTTGAGAGAGCCACGGGGAGATGTTGTGGTTGTATTAGAGGATCTGCGTCGATAGTTTGAGTGGGTCCTCCAAGGTGTTCCAGAGGGTGTATGGGTCCACATCCAGGACGAAGAGGTCTTGGAGCAATGTGTGGGAGTACCGACAGAGTGGCATGCGTTGATCCACGGGGAAAATTTGGCAGGGGCAGTTATGACTGGTCGGTTGCCTCCGGGAGCTGGAGGGCCCCCAGCTGGTGTGGCACCTCTAGCTAACAAGGGACCTGGGGGGGAGCTCTAGGGGCACCGTGAGTGTCGAGCTGAGATTATGGGTTTGGGAGACCGATTTTGTATAGGGTATTTGATACCCAGTTTTGTACTCATAGGGATGATGGGACTCATGAGCCTACAGGCAGTTGTATATATATTTTTTGTTAAACATTTATGGCCTTTATGATATATATGGTGGATACATTGGTGACCATGCATGTCTTTGTGTTTTGTGTGTATGATTTATGATGTCTATTGCTATCTTTTGAAAAATGTATCATGCTATGTATATGATGTTTTTAATGTGATAAATGCCAATCTAATACTAGGTTAGCCATGTGATATGCTACTTGATTGAGGTTTATTGAAATATGTGTAAATGTGATGGAATCAAAGTTGCGATATAGGAGTCTAACTTGCAGGTATTTGTGGAAGAGGCAAGGATCGTGAACATGATACATGTTGTTGAGTTGCAGGACGACAAGATGGGAATCTAATATAATTCTAAGGTGATGAATGTGGCGGTGATTGGCCTCGGTGAGGAGACCAATGACGGCATCATATTCGGCTTGGTTGTTGGTGGTCGGGCCTAAGAATATGCCACTGGAATGGAGTAGTATATGTGAGGGGGTATAGAGGGCCCAAGCAGTCATAGTGAGATTCTGGGTCCAACGGCTGGCATCATCAGTGTAATCGATGTGGTATACTGATGGGTGATGCATCTGTCAATAACACGGGTGATAGATCTGACATGAGGAGTGGTGGAAGTAAAGAAGACTAAAAACTCTACAAATGTGTACAAAGAGAAACCTAAGGTAGGGGGGCTACGCTTAGGTGTAAAACTTCTTCAAGTACAACCCGTTGACGGGTTCTTTGAGAGGGTAGCCTTCGGGAGAGGCCAAGATGTAGGCACCTTTAGTGAGGCAATGTTGGATGGTGAAGGGTTGTGACATAATGACTCGAATTTCCCATGGTTGAGAGTGTCGTGGGTGATATCATAGGCTAACATGAGATCACCTTCGTTGAATGAGTGAAGGTTGACATGGCGGTCGAAGGTGGCTTTGGACCATTTTTTATCTGCCTCGTTGGGTTGTAATGAAGATCAACGGTCTTCATCAAGTTGTTCTAAGGTCAGCATTCATTGCTCCATTGGGGCAATTTCAGGTAAGATCTCTATGGAAGTGCGTAATGTGGGGATTTTTCACTCAATAGGGAGGGTGGCTTCGATCCCATGGACGAGGTGGAATGGTTTAAAATGGTTGGTAGTTTTGACTGTCGTGAAATAATCCCATAAAGTGGAAAACAACATGTGATTCCATGTGATGTTTGTTGACGGTGCGTTGTAGCATGGTTTTGAGGACTTTATTGACAACCTCAACCTATCCGTTGGACTGAGGATACTATGGGGAGGAAAACTCATGGGTGAAGCCTAATTTTGAGGAGATTTCTGCAAAGATATCGTTCTCAAAATGTTTACCATGATCGGAAACTAAATGTTGTGGGACTTCGAACTGGGTAATGACATGGTTGAAGAAAAAACGTGTTGTTGTGTCAGCAATGTTGTTAAATGTGGGCATGGCTTCGGCCCATTTGGTAAAATAATCCACTGCCACGACAATGTACTTGTGTAAATTACTGGATGGAGGATGGAAAGTCATGAAATATATGCCCCATTCAAAAGGGGTCAGTTGTGATCATTGGGTGTAGAAGAGTTGGTGGATCTCATGCTTTGTTTGCATAAAGCTGGCATTTATCGCATCGTTTGAGAGCATGGATGCAGTCATGAAACAAAGTGGGCCCAAAGTATCATGCTCGGATGATTTTTTGGGCGGTGGACATACCTGAGAGGTGACCACTACAAGCATCATTGTGGCAATCATTCAAGACTTTGTCAGCTTCGTCAATGGTAAGACATCACTGAAGGATGGTATCAATCCCTCATCGGTAAATAGGGAATCCTGATGACGAATGCGTCGATGGTCATCTCGAGAAAGATGAGACCCAAAAAAAATTGTACGAAGGTAGACGAGAAGGTCATTGTACCAGAGGTCATCGGAGGGGATGAAGAAGAGGTGTTCATCAGGGAAATCCTCATTGATGGGGGAAGCTTTGGTGTCCGAGGGAAAATTCATAATGAGTTCGGCTAGGATAAGAGCTTTCTCTCTTTTGGGAGTAGAGAACTCTAGATCGTATTCCTAAAGTATAATGATCCATCGAGAAAATTTGTCATTGACTTATCATCGGATGAGTAAGTACTGCATGGGGTTGGAATCTGCTATGACCTTGGTAGTTCGAAGAAGAATGTAATGCCACAGTTTTTGGACTGGGAGGAAAAATTCCAATGTGATATTTTCATCGTTAATATATTTCAAGGGTGATCCTGAAAGGTTTTTACTGATGTAGTAAATCACATGTTCACGCCCATCATTCCCTAATTGGATGATGACTCCTGCGACTGAAACAATAGAGGCTGATGAGTAGAGGATGTAATTGCAATCATAGTCTAGGGGACTAATCAAAGGGGCATTGGATAGGGTGGATTTTAAATCATCAAAAGTTGTTTGATCATGTTCGTCCCATCGAAATGGGATATCATGGCACAGTAAGTGGAGAAAACAATGTGCATGAGTGGTGTAGTCTAGGACAAAGCGACGAAAAAAGTTGGTTTTTCCTTGCAAACTCTGCAATTGGCGTAAAGTCATAGGTGGTGGAATTTATGTGATAGATTGGATCTTGAGGGGGTCCAAAGTAATGTCGTGTTGGGAGACAATGAACATGAGGAGGCGTTCGGCAGTGATGCAAAAGACACACTTGAGGGGGTTCAAGAAGATATTATATTGGCGACATCGTTGGAAAACGATGCATAAGTCATCTAAATGTTGGGTTTGGTTTTTGGATCGAGCAGTGAGGTCATCCAAATAAGAAAGGATGATGAAAGAAAGATCATGAAAAATGTAGGTCATGGCCCATTGGAATGTAGCACCAACATTGTTTAGTCCAAAGGGCATGACGTGATAAGCAAAGGTACCCAAGGGATTGTAAAAAAGGTTTTGTACTGATCTGTTGGGTGGATTTGGATTTTATTATATCCGAAGAACCCATCCATAAAGGACAGTGCCTCATGGTCAACATAATCATCGATTATTTGGTCAATGAAAGGGGTTGGGAAGTTATCTTTGCAACAAGCATGGCTGAGGTCGTGAAAGTCTGTACAGACATGAATAGTTCCCTATTTTTTGTTAACGGGGATGGGGTTGGAGACCCAAGAAGTGTACGCAATGGGGTAAATGAACCTGGAAGCACGTAATTTATCAATTTCGGCTTTGATAGCCGCAGCTTTGGATGGGTGGAGGGGGTGTTTCTTTTGACGAACATGGGTGATATCCGACCATGTGTCGATTCGATGTTCGACTATAGAAGGATCGAGGCCAGGCATATTCATATATGACCAGGAAAATGTATCCCCGTATTCTTGAAAGAGAGTTTTGTAAGCAATGATTTCGCCAGGGGAGCATGCGGTGCCAATGGTGATCTCTTCTACAATGCCTGGTTTAATGGAAATGTCAATTCTGACTGTGGAGGAGATGTGGGCCATTTTTCCTTCTTCAAAAGAATTAGGGGTAGGAATAGGGTTTTTGAACCAGTCAATATGCCCCGGAGGAATAAAATCCTTGGTTTCGATCGTGTACAAGGAGGCTTGATCAGAAGGGTGAAAGACATCTTATGAGAGGAAAAGTGCTTGATGATGGAGTGCATTCCAAGGGAAATCAGGGGTGGTTAGTTCCTCCAAGATATCTTCGTCGCAATGGAAAATGAAAGAAAACAGGGGATCTTAGGAGATGGTAGGGGGAACCATCAACGAGTAAGTGTTATTGTCCTCAAGGGGTGAGGACATAGAAGGGATATCATGTAAAGGGTGTGATGGCTCGCTTGACATAAACCAAATGTCATAATATTATGGATAGTATCTCATCGGTTTGAGGACTAATGATGAAATATAATGAATGTCAGTAATGTGAGCATCAGTAGGGAGTGCATGAGAGGGCTTAGGCCGAGATGTGTGGCGTACTGCAGCTAATGTTTGGCGGAATTGAGGTAGAGTCAGGAAATGATGAGTGTAATGGCCATATTCTAAACATATGTCACAAGCGAAACTGGTTTGTAACCCTTTCTTATGTGTGGTTGACGACTCCACAGTAGCAACAAATGTACTGGGTGGACTAGCAAGCAACGGGGTTGCTTTAGGGAGTTGGATAATATTGCATAACTCGAGAAGAGTAAGACATTGGTTAGTGGGGTATCCTTATCTTTTGCATAGTGCGCAAGGAGGTTGAGCTTGAGGGGGGGGCAGTGGAGATATGGGCTTGTTCTTCCTTCGTCTACCCCCAGTGGTTGTAGTGTTGCCACTAGTTGGGGGTGGGGGTGGTGTGGTAGGATCCTATACTAGGATCTGCATCGGTAATTCCTCTGTCTGAGGAGGGAGAGATGGTGTAGGAACCATGGTGGATGGATGGAGATACCATACATGGATGGCAAGAACCATTTTGGGAAGGGTGAGGGTAGCAACTACCTGGAATGCTTGGATGCCAGGTGGGGGGTAGAAAAAGGGGATTTGGGTAATGGCTTGGGGGACTATTTCCCAAACTGGGATTTTCCCTTTTAGGGGGGGGAATATGAGACAAGTGGTGTGGTGGTTCTTTGGGAATTCCTAAGGTAGTGGTTCTCTGATTGGTGGAACTTCGATGTGGGAAGGGGACTCGGAGAAAGGAGCATTGTCTCTTATATTTGTTCAGTTACAAGAAACTACACACACTTGTGTTGAAATAGAAGGGTTTAGGAGAGGTGGTGCTCCATGATAAGTCCCTAACAAGGATGGTGTTAGCACCATAAGTCACTCCTAGATTGTGGCAGAAGTAAGCCCAGTACCCATCAGTTTGTATGTCATAATGAATAAATTTAAGGGGTGGTCTAATGGACGCAGACTCATAATTATATCGCTTTAACTCAAAAAACTGGGTTGGTATGCACAGGAAAATGAGTTCTTGATGTAACTTGAGTTGATAAGTTGTAGTAAAGGTGAGTAGGGGGAAGAACTTGAGGAGAGTGAAAAGGTATGCTATGGACATCCGGTCTTCCAATAGCCTAAGGAGAAAAACTCAGAAGACAAGATCCTCTTGGTTCATAGTTTCAGGGAACTGAATGAAATTGTCACTGAACTAAAATCAAACATGCATCATAATTCAATAACAACAACCCGACTATATCATCCATACCTAATTCATTCAGTTTTGGGGGGGGGAAACAACACAAGAAACTGATTAAAACTGGTTGTGATGTCATTGTGATCAAACCTATATCACAAAAACATAACTACCCTCGACTGGATCATCCATGCCTGAGTGTTCTAACACAGTTGTTACAGAGATGTGAAAGTAAATTGACTTACATTAAACAAGAAGTCTCAAATACAGATACATAACCAAAAGAACCAGAGTTGTATTAAAACTTTACAAAAAGGGATCTTAGCACAACCATCAACCTTAAAAAAATATCAAAACTGAGTATTTATACTCAGAACAGCTTGCCACCATCAGGACTGTGATCTGGCCACTACAATCAAAGCTTTGCATATACATCTTCTTCTGTCAATCTGTACATGCATTCTTCTGTCAGATGTGAGATCAGGTCAGTATGGGCTTTGTAGGAAAATCCATTGACAGGGGAACTTTGGGCTGACAGTCTACCTCCATGGCCAGATTTTCCATGCTTTCCATTTAAGGGGTGAGATGAGTTTTCAACCACCTCCCCCCATTTCCATTAACTACTTTCGTCGGGATCGGGAAAAGACCTGACGCCCATGAATGTTCCAGATGGTGCCTATGACTTCTTTAAGTCGATCCTGATGCCTCAAAACCACGCAGATCTTCTGCTAAGACCAAGACGGGCGCTTTTGGGCCTCAGCGCATCTCGTCTCTATTTCTCCATGCGACCTCAATCCATGAACTCATGCTTATCCCATATGAAATTCCAGGATTTTGCATTTCGGGAGTTTTCACTCCCCTTGATTCCAAATATCCTGATGCTCGAAATAGTGAAATGGCCCATCTAGATCAATGGTCGAATTTGCCTTGAATATGATGGCCATGATCATCTCCTAGAACAACCTTAGCTGCCCACTGCTTAATGGTATCTTACCCTTTTTTATGGCCCTGCTTCCATATGACCCTGGCCTATGATCGTGGACCTGATTCCAAGGCACTTCGTGATTTCGAGTTTCGCGAACTCACGTCGTGCTTCATATTAAAACCTCTGAGTCATGAAATAGTGATTTCTCGGATCAAGTGACGTGCATCCCTTTGCATCGGACAGCCCAGATGAATATCTCCATTTCGGGACTTCGGACTTTTGACATTTCGGGACTCAAGAAATCTGTGCATTTCTCACTTCAGTTTTTCTGAAATGAATTTGTCCATGAATCCATCCTGTGCCATGCATCCTTCTGAAATGGACGACCCAGATAATTTCAAGACTTCACATTTCGCGAGTCCTTGTGACTCCGCCCTTTGAATGCTCCATTCTGTGAGTCAGCAAAATGTTGATCCTCCGCCACATGTCCTTCCTGGTACCAACGAATAGGATTGACCTCGCGATTTTGGACCTTTATCTGACACTGAAATTCATGTAACTCTATGATCTCTATCGCATGATGGTCATCGATATGATCGACCTGATGGATCTTCGTCGTTCAAATTTGATCTTCCTTTCTCACTTGATTTGAATCCACATCAGACCACTCCAAGTGTTGCGTTTTTCCTATGGTTTCAGTCTCTGTAAACAATTACTTGAATGACTTATTGAGGGCTCAGGAAATCAAAAGGATCAGCGACAAAGGTAAAGAGAGAAGTGATCGAATTTAGGGAAAACAGAAAGGACGAGGGTCGATACTTCTCAGGCAAGCCCACAAGGAAAAACAGGTCGATCAAACGGATGAAGGAAAATAGAATAAAAACTACAAGCTGAGAGGAAAAACTTACGATCGGGTCTACAAAAGGAGGAGAGACAAGTAAAATAACAGACTTAGGTAGAAACCACAAACCCCTAAGGCTCTGACAAGCTTATGTGATAACATTTGGATCCATAGGGGATGGCATGCTCCCTACGAGCTGTTAAGAACACACAGCTCCAGTGTCTTTGCTTTGGTTTATGGAGTCTCCTATTAAAAACAAAATAAACATAAAACAGGAATGGTATTTACAATGGTGGGATGCCAACTGCGGTTTTAAATAAAAAAATTGTTTAGGAAGTGCCCATTTACTAGGCTACCAAAAACTTGATTACCCTCCAAATTCTGCAACCTGTAAGTGTTTTTTTGCAATACCTCAAAAATCTTGAAAGGACCGATCCAAAGGGCTTCAAATTTACCATGCTTTCCCGTGTCCTGTTTGGGCGCATCCCATTTCAGTACTAGATATCCCAGCTAGAAATCCTCTTTTCTCACCTTTCTTTCAAAGATTTGCTTAATCTTTTGTTGACTTTCATGCACTTTGTCCAGTATTTTCTCCCAAGCTTGCTTCACTTCTACCAACTGATGTATTCTCCTGATCATGTCATCAAGCTCTTCCTGGCAGTCTTGGAAGAAATTTGCCACCAGAAAGGCGACATGAAAACAAAAAATTGCTTCAATTCCATATACAAGTTGGAAAGGAGAGACGCCCAGGGACCTCTTTGTTGTCACTCTATCAACCCACAGAGAAAATTTGAGCTTCGAATCCCATGATTTCTTATTGTCCTCTAGCAGTCTTTTGATGATATTTATAAGGTTTTTGTTAGAGGAATATGCTAATCCATTTCCTTGTGGATAGTAAGGGGTAGAGTGGATCAATGAAATTTCGAACTGCTCACAAAACTTGATCAATCATTCATCTTTGAAGGATGCAACATTATCAGTGATGATTTTGTTCGGGCAACCAAACCTTGCTATAATATCTTCAAGAAAACTAATGATCACTTTGTGAGAAGCATTCCTTGTGGGCATAGCTTCTATCCACTCGGTGAAATAATTTGTTGTGGTTAATATCCATCTGTGTTGACTACTTGAAGAAGGATGAATTTCCCCAATAAAGTCTAGGCCCCACTGTTGAAAGGGTCTTGAAGCTACTACAGGCTTCAATGGCAAAGACTTGAGTTGGTGCTCCTCGGAGAATTTATTACATTTGATACAAGCTCTGACTTTTTCACAGACGTCAGTGAATAGACTAGGCCAGTAGTACCCAGCCCTAAGAATTTTATAGGATCTGGTTCTCCAGAAATGATTTCCCCCACATAGGATGCCATGGAAATCAAACATAATATTTTGGGCCTCATGTGGGTTTAAACATCTCAGAAGCACACCCAGAGGGTCTTTCCAATATAAGACCTCATCGATAAGGCAATATCTAATTGCCTTGGTCTTCAAATATCTCGCCTTGCTTTTTCCCATACCATCAGGGGGTCTTAATTCTTGTAGAAAATATATAATGTCTTTATACCATGTACATTTTGCTGATGGAGGGCGGTCTTGAGAACTTTTATCAGACAACTCAGCCTGCTGATTTTCTGAGCAAGTGTGGATGAAGTTAACCCCCAAATATTTACAATTACATTCGACCAACATCTTGGCTAAACCTTGGCCTTTCACTAGTTTGGTGGGTTTTATTTCTAGATCAAATTCAAGGATTTTGGCAATCCACTTGCTCCTTCTCCCGTCTATGTCGGGCTTAATGAGAATGTCCTTCACAGAAGCTGAAGGAACATATGCAATGATCTTTGAATGAAAAACATAGACTCTAAAAGCTTTGAGAGCTTTCACCAAGGCATAGTATTGTTTCTCCATGATATCATATTTGATTTCAACATCCCTTAGTGCTCTTCTAAAGAAGGAAATACGCTGCTCCAGCCCCTCGGTGTTCTTCTGCAACAAAACGGTTGCTATTGTATCAAACGAAGAAAATGAAAAAATGAGGAAATCCTTTGAGTAATCAGGACTGATAACCACAGGTGCTTTAATCAAGGCTTTCTTTATCTACTCAAAGGAATTTCAAGACTCAGTAGTCAACTTAACTTCATTTCCCTTCCTCAAAAATTAATATTTCCTAGGAAAGACTAGACTTATTTCCCGGTCCTAGGGAGTGACAAGGTTTGGATTGCTTCCACCTAGTTGGTGTTTGCACCCTTTTCGTCGACTTGGTGAGCAAATCGAGGGTGCTTACATGCCCAGTTGGGTCTTGCTGAGCATGACAGCTGTAGAGGAAAGAGTTAGAGAAAGAAAAACAAAACTATAAGCAAGAATTAAACTAATACAAACTAAAATCACGAGCATATGGATAAAGAAATAACAAACACAAAAGGACCAATATCACCAATGTTTTTAGGCTGATCTATTGATGAAATCAAAGCACAATGAAGAAAAGGGACTATGAGTCCCTTCTTTCTCCAATGGAAGGCTCTTGAGGCCCTCACAAACTTTCTCTCCTTACAAAAAGAAAATGAGAATGATGGTGAAAGAACTCCTAGCACATCCACTCAATGGAGAGGTGGATAGCTCAATGAAATGGTGCCAATGTGTTATTGCCAAGGAGTGAGTCCTTAAAACAATCTAGGCAGCATAACATTAAATGAAATTCCTTGAAAAAATGATGTTTCTTCATGGATTTTTATAGCATAGCATTGGGTGATTATGTAACTCCTTTGAAGTGTGAAAAGGGGCTCTTTAGGGCTTCATTAGGTCTTTGACCAGCCTACCATGCGGATTCAGCTCAGATTTGAGGGTCAAATCGGCTTGGGAGCTGATCCATAAGTGGTTGGGAGGCCGACCAATTCAATAAATGTGTCGTTTAGCAGGTGCACGGGTTTTTGCGCCCATAGCCGCGCATCGTGCGCATATGCGCGCATGGTACGTTTATGTTCCGCGCATGTGCACGCGCACCAAGCTTCTGTAAAGCGCCCTTCAATTTTTGGTTACTTTGTATAGTTTTTGACCTTTTTTCAATGTTGTGAAATTAATTCAATGCCATGAATGACTTCATTACTGTTTGACGATGTTGAGTTCTTGTCGCCATTTGCGGACGAAATTTCAGTGATAATAGATGCCCCCTGATGGATGAGGTTAGGAGCATACGTATAGCTAAAATCCATCAATGTTTCTTCTACTGAGAATGTTGTTGTAAGAGAGAGCAATAGTGGGACCGTGCAGAGCAATCCTTTGGAGAAGAAAGGAACTGGTAGAACCTGACCTTCCAGAAGGTGCGTAACAATATACAACTGTGTACAAATGAGGTGGGCATGCCCCATGCTCGTGTTATGTAACTCTGAAAAAAGATGACGGAAGTGTTGGTGTAGATAACTGCAGCACCCTCGAGGGCGGTGATGATAAAGGCAGAAGACAATTCTGCAAAGGAATATACTCTGAACAATAGGTAATGATCGCGGTAATAAGCAGCGACGATGATGTGGGCATTGATGGCCCTACCATGTTCTGAGGTCTTCGACGAATGATAAAAAGAACTGCAATAGTCGCAAAGTAAGACCCACCATAACATGAGAAAGTGTTGGTGTCGAATGTTATGGGGGCCAACAACAGCAGCGAGCAATGGTGTTTCACCCTGTGCCATCTGATATCTCTCATTAAATGGAGAATGAGAATCAAGATACTGTCGCCCTTCTGGAAAAAGTGTGTTGTTGTCGACAAAAGGGGAACGCGACTCCCAGAAGCAAAGGGCTTCATAGAATCTACTGACGTGAGGAAGTGGCAGAGGTACATGGACGAAGTCAAGAAGTGGGAAGACTCAAGATTGCCCTTGGTTGGAGGATGTATGAGATGAAAAGTGGTTGCAACCGTATAACAAGGTCGAGTGTCAGGGGGACGACAAGACCGACGATAAGTTGTGCCAGAGGTGGGACAAGGTGAACCAATGCAGAGGGTAGAGGTAAGTGACCTGGGTAGTACTCTGAAGATATGGACGATGCCGGCAAGGGTAGATGAGAAGCAATGCTCCAACCAAGGGTGACATGGGTTGCGCGTGGCCAAAATGAAGCAAGTCGCCAATGGTGATGACAAAAGAAAATGTAAAGACGGGAAATACAAGACGTTTGTGCAATAAATAATGAATAATTTTGGGGAAAATGTACAAATACAGAAACGGGTACCCCAGTGTGAAATGTGTGCCCCAGGGAGGGAAGAATTGGTTTGGAAAGATGATGAAGGGTGGGGGCCCCATGGGTGAGTTTCTGTATGAAGTTGGTGAAATGAAGATAGGTTCGCAGATGGGCAAACTGATTGTGGATGAAATGGAGAGTTCATGATCCTACGGGGCTGCAGGTAAAAGAATAGAACCATAAAGAGATGATCTGGGAGTCCATATGGGAATCTATCAAAATGAGGAGATGAAGTATGTGGTTGATTCCCGACATGATGAAAGACTATGGGGACTCCCATCCCTAAAGGGTAATGAAGAACAGCATGAGTGTCAAAAAGTGCCAAAAGGTGCTATGAATGGGACAACTCATGTGGGTGAGAATGCTACTGGGTGCCAATACCGTAGGTGCAAATGGAGGCGTGGGTACTGCAGAGCCAGAAATGAGGATCCTAAAGGTCAATATCAGAGGGTGTGACTGGAAATGTAAATGCAATACAGCGGGAGAGACTACATGCCAGTGTTGAATATATACCTGAAGGGATGATGTTGATGATCGATGAGCAAGTACATGCGCACATAACAACCAAATACCCAAAGTGAACAATATCTGAAGAGAATCAAAGATATGAGCATGTATTTAACAAATGTGACAATGCGCATGCATACCTGACCATGATATGAAAAAAAGATGCCCGGGGGCTCAGGATGAAAAGTGACCCAGGGACAGTTGTGATGTAGGTGACAGGATGTTGATCCCGTGGCTGAAGACGGTTTGAAAAATGGACACCTTGGGCTCCCGGAATGGTGAGTGGAAGTTTGGAAAAAGGCCTATATATAGTTGTAGTGGACTTTGATGATATACGTCATCGTCTGGAGACGGTGTTGCAGGACGTGCCTGAGGGCATGTGGACATGGATCCAGGATGAGAGCTTCCTAGAGCAGTCTGTGGGGGTGCCACCACCATGGCGGGCCATAGTGCGGCGAGCAGCAGTGCTGGCTGTGATGACGAGTGGATGCCTACCGCCAGGGCAGGAGGGTCCTGTGGGTGGTCCTCTGCCACCGCCTGGGGCAGGTGGGGGTAGGCCACCACCTCCTCCTGAGGGAGGAGCAGGTAGGGGTGTGATAGAGGCCCCCTAATGTATGATGGACATTTTTGTTGTTTATAGGCTGGTGAGCCGGTTTTTTGTACCGAGGTGTTGTATTGGTCTGCGGATACGTGTATTTTTGTATGTAAACATTCGGATGGTCGGATAGGCTGTGATATATATATATGAGTATACATTTTTGAGATCCTGATGTTGTCTACATGTTTTTTTTTATGTTGATGTCTATTCTATCTATATGTTGTGATAGGATTTTGTGGGATGTGTTATGTATGTGTAGCTTGATGTGATATATGCCAATCTAACACCATGTTAGCTATTTCATCTGTTGTTTGATTCAATTGTCTTGAAATATGTGTAAATGTAATGGAATCAAAATGTCGAGATAACGGTCTAACTTGCAGGTATTTGCGAAAGAGGCACGGATCGCGTACACGGTAAACATTGTTGAGCTGGAGAACGACTAGTTGTGAGTCGAGGAAGATGCTAAGGTGGCGAATATGATGATGTTGGGCATCGGCCAGGAGGCCAATGACCGGAGTGTATTCGGCTTGGTTGTTGGTTGCTGGTCCCAAACAGATGTCGCTGGAATGTAGAATTTCATGTGAGGGGGTATATAAATCCCAAGTTGTCGAAGCGAGATTTTGTGTCCAACGGCTAGCGTCGTCGGTGTAACCAATGTGGTAGGCTGGTGGAAGAAGCATCTGTCAATAGCACCAAGGATATTTTAGATGAGAGGGTAGGAGAAAAAGATTAAAAACACTAAAAAAAGAAGAAAAAATAACCTAAAGTAGAATGACTACTTATAAGCATAAAATTTCTTGAGGTATAACCCATTGACGGGTTCCTTGAGGGAGAGGCCTTCGGGGGAGGCTAGGATGTATGCGCCTTTGGTGAGGCAATGTTGGACGATGTAAGGGCCATGCCAAAGTGATTCGAATTTTCCATGGCCAAAGGTATCATGGGCGATATCATAGGCCAGGACGAGGTCGCCTTCGTGAAATGATCGAAGGTTGACATGGCGATCAAAGGTAGTCTTGGATCGTTTTTTAGCTGCCTCATTGTTATATAAGGAAGATCGACGATCTTCATCCAGAGACTCCAAGTTCAGCAAGCGCTGCTCCATTGGAGCAGTGTCAGGTAAAAGCTCGATTACGGTGCGTAGGGTGGGAATTTCGCACTCGATGGGAAGAGTTGCCTCGACCCCATGGACTAAATGAAATGGCGTGAAACCTGTAGCGGTCTTTACTGTCGTTCGATAAGCCCATAGTGCGGAAAATAACATATGATGCCAATTGGTTTTGTGTTTATTAACCGTGCGCTATAACATGGTCTTGAGGAATTTGTTCACTGCCTCGACCTATCCRTTTGACTGAGGGTAATATGGTGAGGCAAACTCATGAGAGAAGCCTAACCGAGATGAGAGTTCGACGAATATCTCATTCTCGAAGTGTTTCCCATGGTCGGAAACAAGTTGGATTGGGACTCCAAAACGGGATATGACGTGGTTAAAGAAAAAACGCGTTGCAGTGTCGGTGGTGTTGTTGAAAGTGGGCATAGCTTCGGCCCATTTGGTGAAGTAATCAACGGCGACAACAATGTATTTGTGACCATTGCTGGAGGGGGATTACAAGTCATAAATTCAATGCCCCATTTACAAAAAGGGCCCACAGTAATGACAGGGTGAAGAAGAGCGGGGGGAGCTCGGGCTTTGTTGGCGTAGAGCTGACATTGCTCACATCGTTTCACAGCATGAATGCAATCGTGAAACAAGGCAGGACAAAAGTAACCGGCTCGGATAATCTTTTGAGTCGTGGATATACCTGAAAGATGGCCCCCACAAGTGTCGTTGTGGCAGTCATTTAAGACTCTGTTGGCCTCGTCAATAGTCAGGCAACGACGAAGAATGGTGTCGACGCCCCGTCGATATAGGATGTCTCCGATGAGGAGATAGCGGGGGGCCTGATGGCGAATACGCCGAAGATCATCTCGTGATAGATGGTTACCGAACTTTTGAGTTCGTAGGTAGATGAGAAGGTCGCCATACCAAGGATCATCGGAAGCGATGTAAAAGAGATGTTCGTCAGGAAAGTCGGTGTTGACGGGGGCATTGGTGGTGTCAGAGGGCAGGGCCGTGACAAATTCGGCGAGAACAAGGGCCTTCTTACTCTTAGGGGTTGAAAACTTGAGGTCGTACTCTTGAAGGATAACGATCCATCGAGCGAATTTTCCGTTAATTTTTCGACGGCTGAGCAAATATTGCATAGGGTTGGAATCTGCGATGACCTTGGTGGTGCGAAGCAGAATGTAATGACACAGTTTCTGGACCGTGAGGACAATGGCAAGAGCAATTTTCTCTTCATGTTTATACTTCAAGGGTGGCCCTAAGAGGTTCTTACTAACATAGTAAATGACGTGTTCACAATTGTCATCTCCGAGCTGGACGAGGACGCCGGCTACTGATACAGTTGATGCTGATACGTAGAGGATGTAGTCGCGATTGTAGTCAGGTGCACTAATCAAAGGTGCATTTGAAAGCGATGCTTTAAGATCGTCAAATGACTGTTGGGCGTAGTCGTCCCAATGAAAAGGGATGTCGTGACATAGTAAGCGAAGGAAACCGTGTGCCCGTATGGCGTAATCAGGAACAAAGCGTCTAAGAAAGTTAGCTTTTCCCTGTAGACTCTGAAGTTTTCGTAAATTCCGAGGAGGTGGAATTTCGGTGATAGCTTTGACTTTAAGGGGGTCCATGGTAATACTGTTTTGGGAAATGATAAAACCGAGGAGGCGCCCTGCAGTGACACAAAACACACATTTGAGGGGATTCAAACGGATGTTGTACTGGTGACACCGTTGAAAGATGATGCGTAAATCATCGAGATGTTGGGTGTGTTTCTTGGATGGAGCTGTGAGGTCGTCCAAGTATGCGAGGATGATTGTAGCCAGATCATGGAAGATGTATGTCATTGCCCACTGGAAGGTTGTGCCGGCATTTTTTAAGCCGAAAGGCATGACACGATATGAAAAAGTACCCCATGGGGTAATGAATGCAGTTTTATACTGATCAGCTGGGTGGATTTGAATCTGGTTATAGCCAGAGAATCCGTCCATAAAAGAGAGAACCTCGTGGCTGGCGCAGTCGTCGATAATTTGATCGATAAAAGGCATTGGAAAGTTTTCTTTGGGACATGCGTTATTGAGATCGCGAAAGTCTGTGCAAACGCGGATAGTGCCCTGTTTTTTGTCGATGGGTACAGAGTTGGAAACCCATGAAGTGTAAGCGATGGGGTAAATAAACCCGGTTGTATGTAATTTGTCAATTTCGGCTTTGATAGCCACGGCCTTGGATGGGTGTAGCGGTCGTTGTTTCTGGCGAACTGGTGTGATGTCAGGCCAGGTGTCGATGTGATGCTCTACAATAGATGGGTCAAGGCCAGGCATTTCTGTGTATGACCAGGTGATAATATCCCTATATTCCTGGAAGAGGGCTTTATATGCGGCGATTTCCTGAGGAGTGCAAGCAGCTCCAATGATGATTTCTTCGATGATGTCGTTTTTAATGGAAATCTCGATTTTGATGGTGGGGGAAATGTTGGCCATATTACCTTATTCAAAAGCGTCAGGGGTAGGAATGGGATTGTTGAACCAATCGATAGGCCCGGATGGGATAAAATCTTTGGTTTCGACTGCGTAAATGGGGTTTTGGTTAGGAGGCATGAGGGCTTCCTGTGGAAGGAAGAGTGCACGATGATGTAGTGTGTCCCAGGGAGAGTCTGGGCGGTGTAGCTCTTCCATTATTTCCTCGTCGCATTGGAAATGACGGGAATATAAGGGGTCGTGAGGACTGACCTCCATGATGGAGTGGTTGCCCCCTGTTGGAGAAGCAGAGGGAGCAACATTAGGCGAGGGGGAGGGTTCACTCGACATGAACCATATGTTGAAGTACTAAGGGGTACCTGTGGTGGTTGGATGGAGAGTCTCCATAGGGGAATGAGCAGGAGAGTTGGGGGGGTTGTGCGGTAAATCCTCATAGATGTCAGTTAAGAACCATGGAGGCATTTGGAGTGCCTCGGGCTCGGGAGAAATGACATGAAGATCCTCTAGTGACGAGGTAAGGTCATCGGTCGTCTCTTCGGGTTGGCGAAGCAGGGCCAATTGACGTTGCCTGTATGCAAGGATCATAGGACACTGGTATGTAAAATGAGCCAATGAATTGCAGAGAGAGCAAGGGCATCTCATACGTTCATTGACTGAAGTGGTGACATAATAGATGTCAGTGATATTTGTTGGAGAGGATGTAGCAGGGCGTGGGTTGTTTTGGAAGTTTTGGCGTACAGGAGCTAATGTCTGCCGAAAGCGTGGCAGTGTTGGGCAATGATGGGTATAATGGTCGTACTCTAAACAGATAGCGCAAGCAAATTTGGTCATCAACCCTTTACTACTGTAAGGTTGGGTGGTAGTAGTGGGACTAGCAGTAGTGACGGGTGTTGTGGGAGTTTGATTGAGGGAAATCAAATTCCGTAATTCCGGTAGTGATGGGCAGTTGTTGGTTTGGTTATCCTCTTTCTCACATAGTGCGCAAGGTGGTGGGATGAGTGGAGGAAGTGGAGATGTGGGCTCCTTCTTCTTTCTCCTGCCCCCAGCTGTAGCAGGGGGGTTAGGGAGTATTGGGGGTAGTGGGGGTAAGGACGGGAATCGTCATGGGGAGGCCTTCCTGTGGAGGAAGGGATGGGCGAGGGACCATCTCAGGTGGATGTAAATACCACACTAGGATGGCTAATATCATATTAGGTAGTGTGAGTGTTGCGGCTACCTGGAAAGCTTCGATACCGGGTGGAGGGTAAAAGAAGGGAATTTGAGTGAGGGGTTGGGGGACTGTCTCCCAAAGGGGACTATGCCCCTGAGGGGATGTGGATTTGTGGACCGTAGGGGTCGACGAGTGCGCAGGAGGCTAGTGTGGGAGTGGTTCTGCGACTATTGAGACGTCAGGAAAGACTAAAGCCTACTGAGGAGGACGAGCATCCTCCGTGGGAGTTCCGTTAGATGAGATGATGCATACTTGATTAGGGGGAAGGAGTGGTGGTGCTCCATGGTATGTCCCTAATAAGGATGGATCTTTGAAAATCCCAGGACCCATCTCTATGAGTGGGTATGTGTCATGGTTGGTGTGGATGAGAGGAAGAATGTTATCAAGGTTGGCAAATGGGTTAGGCTCATAATGTGAGACTTGGTCGATGGTTACAATCTTCCCGTTATGGGGGAACATGATTGTCCGAAAGACGGATGATGTCATTGCCTTCATAGCATACATGTAGCTACATCCGAACAAGATATTGTAATCGAGCGGAGCATCGATAACTTCGATGTCAATGAGAATAGTTTTTCCCCCAAGTTCCACGGGGACATTTTGGAAGATCCCTTCAGGAGATGATGGTCGTCCGTCATAAGCTTGTAATGTGATGGTGGAGGGTATGAGTTCCGGGGAACCAAGTTTCTACCATACTGTTTTGGACATGATGCATGTAGATTCCCCTTCATTGATGATACACCAATGAACGGTGATGTTCCGTATTTTTACTGGTATTTGAATAGCGACCAAGGCGGGAAGACGAGGTTCGCAACTTTCAAGATGAAAGGTGATGAGTCGAGTATCTACCGGGTCGACTTCCCCCAAGGCGGAAAGTAGTGATTTCCGCTGCGTAGGACAAGTCTGGAGGACTTCTAATACTGACATGGTAGTCGGGGATTGTGATAAGTCGTCTACCAAGCTATAGTTGTGGGTGGCCCTAGCCTGTGGGTTGTGGACATTCCTGCGCAAGGGGATGCAAGGGATGTGTAATGGTGGTTCGGCGGAAGGTCGAGGGATCACCAATGGGGGTTCCGTCGGTGTAGGGTTTGTCTCTGGAGAGATAGGAGTAGACTCAGCTGGTGTCTAATACTGACGATTCCATGTTTGCAGAAGGATTTCTTCCTCACTGGTGAGGAGATTTGTTCGCTCTGCTGGATTGTTGGGGTTGTGGTATTGACCCACCTGAGGTGGGGGATGTTGCGTGTCCTGTTGGGTGTTTATCACCCCTTGATGTGGGATAGGATTTTGCAGCACGACGGGAGGGGGTTGTTGCACATATTGTTGTGGTGCCTGTTGAGGGGCAGTTTGTGCAGGCGAAGGGGGAAGGCTCCCAAAGTCTTTCAACCGTTTGAAATCAGCTATCTGGGGGAAATGGTGAGTGTAATGACCGAACTCACCACAAAGGGCACAAGGGAAAATGGTTTTAACATTATTTCTCCCTTGGCGCTTGTTATTATTTCCCCCTTGGGGGTTTTGGTTCCCTTGGTGTTGGTTGCCCCCAGTGGGTTGATGTTGTGGGGGTTGATTCCCGCCTTGACTAGGGTTGTTATTATTCATGTTCTGTCCTTTCTTCTTGGCATTGTTCAAAGGGTGAGTTGGATTGGTTGTGTTCAACTGTTCAAAATTTTGGTATTGTTGAGCAGCGGAAGGTTGAACAAAATTTACCCCCACATGTGGGTGTGGGGGAGACATGGGTTGTGGAGGACCAGGAAATGGAAAATATGGATTTTGTGGTGGTACCGATCCATAAGGTACATAGGAAGGTTGCATGATCTCACTAGTAATATAAGTTGATGTTGAGGGAGTACCACTGTTTGTGGGAATAGGTGGATGTATGGGAGGTGACAGTGGTGTTCTACTGATGGGTGGAGGTATAGCAACAGGATATGGCTGTTGATAAGGGGGTGGGGGGTAATAAGGAGTGCCCCCATATACTGGCGGGTATTGAGGTGTTCCATACATCGGTGGTGGTTGGGGTTGTGGACCATGGTGTGTGGTGGCACCTATTAGTCCGTCTGCTAAATGAGACATCCTAGGTTTGTCTTGGCCAAATGGCACAGGTTTTGGAAGATCAGGAAGTATTGTGTATAAGTACCCTGACTGTGCGTAGATAAGGTCATACTGTTGGGCCTTACTAATGGATTCCTCTTCAGATTGAGGGAAGGTGGAAGCGAC
>ML777063.1:564684-601644 GCA_009831015.1 Picea engelmannii | reverse complement strand
ATGAGGGGTAGAGGGGGCATATCCTGAAAGAGCTGGCGATATTTCCCAATAGCCACACAAAATCCAATCAAGGTGCAATTGCAGCCCACAATTTCCACCTGGGTAGATGTCCTAAATTTGGTCACTAGGTACCTCGGTCAAAGTACGGCATTTAGATTTTCGGCCTAAGAAATGGGTCACGGGCTGGATCCCATCCAAGAGGTGGGTGCCTCAAGGGGGGACGCACAGAACAACCAGACCTCGGATTTCGACCCTTCACGGGTATCTCCTTGCCTTATGGTGATTGGAACACTTGACTTGGAGGATTTGAAGTTCCCTATTTGACAACCTCTATGTTTGAAAATGCGAGAACCAGATAACGGGGAGTTATTTGGATGCCTATCCCCGAAATCCTACCTAGACTAAAAAATTTCTTTTGGCACCTCCTGTGGAGGAAAACTTAGTGAGTTTTTAGAAAGATTTTAGATGAGGTTGTTTTGTGAGGTTGGGGGTGAGAACCAACCTCGTTTGATTAAAAGTGGGAGTGGATAGTCCTATCAAGAAAAGATGGGGTATTTTCGGAATCCCTTTGGAGGAAACCTACTTAGACCTCCATGTTTTGAGAAGAGGCTATGTGAGTGATGAGTGAATTTTTTGTGTGAGTGAAAGTGTGCCAAGTTTTAGTTAATTAGATGTCACCTTGCTGCATGTGGACTTCGCTTGTTCCTTACAAGAGTTTGATTACCTAATTAGCTAGATGTCATTGGTACAACCTTGCGGAATTCAAAAGGCCTAGGAAGCTAGCATGTGGACATGTGGGTCCGTTACTATCTTTTAACTCCCTATGATGATGTGATCTAGAAAAAACATGAAACTATCCTAGATTGAGCATGTGGGCATGTATGGGCTCGTTACAACCTTTAAACTCTCCTAGTGTTCTGATCTAAGAAAGAGAATTTCTAAACACTATCCTATCTTTGTGACATGTGGGCATGTATGGGCCCGTTACAAATTTAAGATATGTTTGAAAAATGAAACTAAGAGGGGTCCCAAAAGGGCCTTTGTCCTCTCCTAAAAGGTTTTGAAATTTTGTTTAAGGGAGACGAGATTGTTTTTCACAATCTTTTTCTGATTCTCAAGACCGCTTGAAGGCGCGAGAGAAGAGCATACTCAAGGATTGTTACTTCAATTTCTAGTCCCAAATGTGAGTTAGATGTGATTAAAATTGATGTTCACCTTAGATTGTAAATCAAAGCAAGCCCTCCACGTGGCAAAAATCAAATAAGGGAAATTGATTTTTATCCACCTAAGTGCCTATGTTTGTTTGACTATCCCCTTTATAAAATGAGGGGTCTAAGTGTGGTGCAGTATTTAGAGCATGCATAACATCATTCTTAAGAAGGAAAATGACTTTCCCCACATCCCAAGACCTTACAATGTGAAATTTAGCTCAGATGCGTGGCCCCTAGTGTAGACAGAGGCGCACAGAGTGCCTGCGCACTATCAGAATTGAGACAGAAAGTGCATGCGCGCATAGAAAAATTGTTGTTCAGGTGCATGCGCGCACGATGCGCGTCTGTGGGGTGGAATACCCGCGCACCTGTGACAAACGGCCGAGAAAGAAAAATCCGAATGGATTTCTCTCAATTCTCTTGTGAATTGACTGGTTAGCAGGTCGGCAGAGGCTGGTTTGTGCACCTGCAAGTTAAACAAATGAAAAGGAAAGAAAAATAAACCCAAATGAGGGAGGAATTGATACATTTTCCCTAGTATGGTCGCCAATCTGTTTGCACCCTTTTTGTTGACTTGGTGAGCAAATCGAGGGTGCTTACATGCCCAGTTGGGTCTTGCTGAGCATGACAGCTGTAGAGGAAAGAGTTAGAGAAAGAAAAACAAAACTATAAGCAAGAATTAAACTAATACAAACTAAAATCATGAGCATATGGATAAAGAAATAACAAAGACAAAAAGACCAATATCACCAATGTTTTTAGGCTGATCTATTGATGAAATCAAATCACAATGAAGAAAGGGGACTATGAGTCCCTTCTTTCTCCAATGGAAGGCTCTTGAGGCCCTCACAAACTTTCTCTCCTTACAAAAATAAAATGAGAATGGTGGTGAAAGAACTCCTAGCACATCCACTCAATGGAGAGGTAGATAGCTCAAAGAAATGGTGCCAATGTGTTATTGCCAAGGAGTGAGTCCTTAAAACAATATAGGCAGCATAACATTACATGAAATTCCTTGAGAAAATGACGTTTCTTCATGGCTTTTTATAGCATAGCATTGGGTGATTATGTAACTCCTTTGAAGTGTGAAAAGGGGCTCTTTAGGGCTTCATTAGGTCTTTAACCAGCCTACCATGCAGATTCAGCTCAGATTTGAGGGTCAAATCGGCTTGGGAGGTGATCCATAAGTGGTTGGGAGGTTGACCAATTCAATAAATGCGTCATTTAGCAGGTGCGCGGGTTTTTGCGCCCACAGCCGCGCATTGTGCGCGTATGCACGCATGGTACGTTTTTGTTCCGCGCATGTGCGCGCGCACCAAGCTTATGTAAAGCGCCCTTCAATTTTTTGTTACTTTGTATAGTTTTTTACCTTTTTGCAATGCTGTGAAATTAATTCAGTGCCATGAATGACTTCATTACTGTTTGACGATGTTGAGTTCTTGTCACCATGTGCGGACGAAATTTCAGTGATAACAGTTGGGATCAATTCTTACTCCCTCGGCAGATACTATGTGCCCCAACAATTTTCCCTATTTCATGGAAAATAAAGACTTCTTAGGATTGAGGGAGAGACCGAACCTTCTGTATTTCATGAATACCTTTCTTAGATGGAAGAAATTTTCTTTATCAGATCTGGAAAACACAGTTATGTCGTCCAGATAGATGACCACAAGTTTATCCCTTTTCTCCAATGAAGGCGATGTCCATGGCTCATTGGAAGGTTTCTCCAATGTTCATCAATCCAAAGGGCATTTTGGCATACATGAATGTGCCCCAAGGAGTGGTGAAGGTTGTTTTTTCTCTATCCTCGGGCAAGACGGAAATCTGATTATATCTAGAAAATCCATCAATCATGGAAATCCTGGAAGGACCTGGATGCACCTGTCACCCTCTGCAATATGTGTTCCATCTTTGGCAAGGGGTAGTTGTCCTTCTTTGAGCTTATGTTCAGGTTCCTGAAATCGACACAGAGTCTGATTTCTCTGTTCTTTTTCCTCACCGGGACCAGGTTGGCCACTCATTCAGAATATCTCAACGGGACAATGATTTGGGTGTCCAACAGCTTCTTTACTTCCCTTTCCATAATAGGCAATAGTATTGGATTTATTTGTCTTAATTTATGCCTAAATGGTTTGGCCTCCTCTTTCAGTGGGATCTTATGCTCAATGATGTTGGTGTCATATGTTCTAAGATATTCATAGGTCCAAGAAAACACATCAGCGAATTCTTTTAATAACTCAGCATACTCGGCCCTCTACTCCCTTGACAAGTTGCTTGACAGCTTGACAAATTTTGGATCCTTCTTTGTGCCAATATTGGACTCAACTGCATCAACATCATCATTTGAAACTTTACCCTTTACTACCACATCATTTCTATCAAATAGTCTTTCCAAAGGAACTAGTCCCTTTGGAATGTGATTACTTGGTAACTGCACAATATGATGATTAGCAATTTTGTTCAAAAATTCATTAGCATGGGGGCTATTTGCATAATCCTGGTCTTGATCAGTATCCAATGCTGAAAATTCCTCAACGGTCTCAAGGAACCTTTTGATCTCAAGATCATCCTCAAACACCTTCCAATGCTTGACATTGTCAGGTATAGATGGCCTATATTTTACTTCTATATCATACTTGAGCTTGGGTGGCAGAGGAACTCTAAAATTGCTCGGTGAAAAAGCCAAAGAATCTGCCACTGTGTTTTCCTCTCTCAAAATCAATGAAATGTTGAAAGCCAAGAAAAAATTGTCAATCAAGTCCCAAAATTCATTTCTATAAGTTCTGAGCTTGGGACACCTAGCTTGATAAAGACTTATAATCTGATTAACAATCCATTATGCATCCCCAAACATAGATATTTCCTTGATCCCCGTGTCTTTTGCAGCCCTTAAGCCCAAAACAAGAGATTCATACTCTGCCACATTATTTGTAGTTTCAAATTCTAACTTATAGGACAGAGATATAGTTTTCTGAGCAGGGGAAATAAATACTACTCCAGCACCCTCTCTAGAAGAGGCTCCATCAAAGAACGTTTTCCAAATAGAGGTAATCGGAGGAGAATATCCACAGAGAGTGATGGACTTTCTGATTTCAAGAGGAGGTTCAGGGGCATCAGTGAGCTACAGTAAGTTGGATCCCAAATCAATATCAAGTGAAAAGATAGGATGATTAGTGGATTCTGCTACTGCAACATCGAACCCCTCAAACTCCTCTATCTGAAGTGCCCATCTTGATACTAGTGAAGCGTCAATGAAGTTGTGGGTGGCCCCACCATCTATCAGGATGATTGTTTGTTGCCCCTAAATAATCCATCTGATACGGAGGGTATCATACCTGGGAAAACCAAAAAAAGGTCGCTATGACTCCTCCCTTTGTTGGTTTCCTCCTATTAGCCTGCTCTGGCAGTTGTGGGACCATTGGAGGATGGGCTCCTGCCAGTGTTGGTGGTCTACAGAGAGGCTGCTCCTCTACTGGTGTTGACTCCTCCTCCAAACTAGTGGATGTATTGTCCTGCTCCTCCTCCTCACTATCCACGTTTTCTGATGCTACCTCAATATAATGAATATCTCCCTTACCCATGCACCTGTGGCCTGGGACCCAAGGATCTCTACAGCTGAAGCAAAGATTCTTCCCATAAGCTCTCCCCTATTCTCATCATCCAACTTCTCCTTGCCCTTCCATTCTCTCTGGAATGGCTTCCTGTCTCAATCCTTCTGGGGCACAAATGGTTTGGAGAAAGTTTTAGTCTTTGGCACTGATTCCGCCAGATCTCGAGTGTGAAGGATGGCATCCTACAAAGTGGGAGGCCCGTATGCCTTCACCCATCCTCTTAAAGGCTCTGTGAGTCCTTCTTTGAATAGCATGATCAGCCTGGGCTCTGATATATCTGTCACTACCACGGTTACCTGCTAAAACTCTGTGATGAATGCCTCTGTTGTGCCAGTTTGTCTCAACTGGGCTAGATCCCTGAAGTGTATCTCAGGATCCTTCCTGTCAAACCTGTCCATGAGCCTATATGTAAACTCACTATAGGAGGTGATGCGACTATAACCCAATGTCACCAGTCCATGATAACATCACTTGTGTGCCTCACCCTCCAAGTGTAAGGTCGTGAAATTGATGGCCTTTGTCTCAGTCATCTGGTTGAGCTTGTAATACATGTCTAGCTTCTGTACCCAAGCTCTGGCGGTGTATTTGGATGATCTTTCGAAAGAAGGGATGGTGAGTTTCCCAACTTTTTGGATGAAATCGAGGTTATGCCCCTGTTGTTGTTGTGGTCCTCCCCTCCGTGGCTCTCTGGGGTGGTTCCTGAGTCAGAGTCCACATCACTCGACTAAGGTCATGTCCTGATGGAAGTCATGACCCAATGTTGCGTACTCCCTCCTATACTCTGCAATGTCATTTGCATGAGTGGGTCGCCTCTGTCCTATCAGTGGCGGTGTTGCTACTGGGGGTGCCCTATGGAAACTGGGAAACAAGGGTCTGGGAATCCTACTTGCAGAGGTGTATGTGTGAGAGGGTAACTAGGGTCTACTGCCTACTCCTAAGTTCCCCTGTGATGCATGCGGGACTTGTGTGTCTGGGGTGTCCACTCTAGCCAATCTATCAACCACCTATGTCAAGGACTGAGACATGGTCCATTGACTACCTAACATATCGTTGATAACCTGCATGAAAGTTGTCTCTGGATATATGGGGGCCTTTCCACTGCCCTCTGGTCACTCATATCTATCTCCTAGCATCCTCTCAGCCTCGCGCTCTGCCCTTCTCTTTACTTCTCTATGTGCCTCTTCCTCTTCCTCTGAGCTAGGAGGAAAAGGGGGAAAATCCAGCCTATGTCTTCTTTCCTTATGCCTATTGTAAGTGACATATTCATCACCTACGTGTTCACGGCCCTCTAGGTCTTCTGCTGCACTCATTTTCTTTAGTCACAGGCTGGTAGGACTAAAGATCTGATACCACTGTAATGTTCCTGACTTGGATAGTCTAGGAAACACTGCTAATGTGTGTGTAGGATCAATGGTTTACAACATGTAAATGATCATACAAATAATAAATGCGACAAAGGACTGCAAAGTTTGTATTATGATATCTTCGTGGATTACAAAATGGTCGAATGCAACTGAATAAACTAACAATACTTGACTAGATCAACAGACAAAGGATCTTAGCCGGAATACAAATAAGCAACTAAAAGATAATACCTAGAATATGGGAGCACCGCGGAATCAATGGATGCACTGGGACTATGGCAGCTCTGACGGTAACTGCTGGAAGTCTAGAAAGTTCACTCTGGGAGCTATACTTCTCGGAATGGTCTGGAAAATATCCCAAATGATGTGCCCTGCTCTAGTCCTCAGTACTAGTATCTGTCGGACCCCTCTGCTGATGAATCTGGACCTCGGATGGATACCCCTGGGGGAATGCACCCCTCTTCTTCTGGTAAAATGCGTCCTAGTGATTCCACCGTCGGAATCAGATGAGATATGTCTCAAAATGAACACCTTGGTCTACTGGGAAATATCTCGGAAGGGTTTCCCTAAATATGGTTTGGTGCTCGCTCTGGAACCCCAAATGTGCTCGCCAAAAGTGTCGCATGTCCAAGTCTGGAAAATGCTTCCCAGTTGATTCCTTCGTCGGAATCTGATGAGGAACCAGGAAAAAGATCTGCCTTTCCCTCCTCTCAAATGGGTCAAAGGGAAATCTTGGAATTCTCCCTGGATGGGATAAGTCAACTAAAAACCCTCTCAGAAGTTGTGCCCTCACTCTGGATGAATGCACCCTTGCTTTTGAACACTCTATAACTACTACTAAAGAATGATGGAAGACCTGAATGATCTTCTTGGTGACTAGGGTGTGTCTCTCAACACTGAAATCAGCTAACTGGTGTCTTCCTCCTAGAATCCACTGAACTATCTCTCCTGAGATGCGCCTCTCTCTTTAATGACAAGTCATAATCTACATAATAATGAATTAGGTCACTGGCCCTTCCTTTATAGCTTTCCAAAACCCTAAATCATGTTGAAACCCTAATTCACTGTTGACTTACAAAACCCTAAATCATGTTGAAACCCTAATTCATTGTTGAATTCCATTTTTAGCTCATAATGACTTAAAAGCGCTTTTAACCCTTTTTAGCTCAATGTCACTTTCTGAATATAACACCTCTAGTAACCCTGTTTACCCCTCTTTGGCCCTGGCTATAGTCTAACAGGGTGGTTTAGACCATTAAACCTCCTCTCTGAAGATCCTATTTGGAAAGAGACATTATAGAAGGGAGGGGATGAATTATCTATATCTTCTACCATAGGACCTAAGATGATTGTTGGATTTTTGTCTTGGAGATTTACTGAGTTTGTGGAATGGCAAGATGGCTCAAACTACAATAGCTTAGAGAGGGATTTCTTGAAATATGTGTGCTTGACTATCTCTGAAAGGGGCACATGGATTCTGATTTTTTGAATTTCATGCTCAAAACTAGAGGAAGGGGGATTCAGAATTTCTCTCACCTCTAGGACGGGACCTTTGGCTATTGGGGAGGGGTTATGAGATTTCTTTTCTTTGTTGTTTTTTGCTACATCTTTAGTAGGCTTCTCTGCTTTGGAAGGCTGATCAGGGATGTCATACTTCCCTTCTTTCTTCTTAGACCTGAGGTTATATTTATTGTGGCCATTATTTTCCTTCTCCACCTTACTCAGCTCATTTATTTGGTTGTCTATGAGGGACTCCTCATATGCAGATTGAGTCAAATGGGGAAATGGGGAGGTGTCTCCAATATAATGAATTTTAGGGTCAAGCTCTTCTTCCTCTCCTTCTTCATCAGCAACGAGGTTATTTTGGAGAGGGGTTTGGATTTTATGATCATCCCTATCTCTGTTTCTGGGCTCTCTCGGAAGTATCTGAGGGGTGTTATTTGGTCTTCTGAAGTTGCCTCTATTTTCAGCATTTTGGGCAGCTTTATAACCTTTCTTCCCTTTGAATTTCATCTTCTCCATATCTACAGATGGGGACTTCACCATCTTGGTCAATTCATCCACTTGAGGATGGGATGCAGAAGAACCAGAGGTTGAGGCCTCAGATCTCCCTCTTCCTCTGTCTCTGTCACCTTTGTTCATGAGTCTGTCGACTGCCAATACATTGGATTCTACTTCTAGGGCTGCATCTTGCATATGAGCCAGGGAAGTAGCTCTTCTCTCTCTGAGAAAGAGGCAGAAATCAAGGTCAAAAGCACTAGCATAAGAGATTTTGGCAGAGGCTTTTGTAGGCTTTATCTCCGCAGGGATCTTATTGTACATTTTGTTGAATCTTTTGGAGAAGTCAAAGACGGATTCTCCCTCTTTTCTCTTTAAGGACCCGAACTATGTGATATAATACATAAAATCTTTTTTATCCCTCCATTGCCTCAAGAAAACATCATCTAGAGCCTCAATCCCAGCAATAGATCTAGGGCTCAATCCTCTAAACCATTTCCTAACCTCACCATGAAGGCTCTGGACAAAGACTATCATCCACACATCTTTGTTTTCAATATTCAGATTGTTTGTGTAATTGTAGAAGGAATCAAGATGTTCTTCATCAGTTATGTCTTCTTCTCTAGTGAATTTGGGCATGTAGTTTAGGTAATCTCCAATAGGGAGAGAATTCATGGGCTGAGGTAAGACTAGAGCGGCATATCTAGCAGCCACTATGGCATCCATTATGTTTCTAGGGGGATTAGCAATTTCCATAGGGATGAGAGGTGGAGGAGAACCAGGAGGGGATGGAGTTCGAATAGGGGAGACCAGAACTGAGCTTCCGGGAGGAAAACGAAACAACAGAGGATTTGGAGAAAAGGCTACAGGGATTGAGGGAACAAAAGTTTCCCTCTCTGTAAAAGGAGGGGTGATAAAGGCCAGGGTGGGAAAATCTTACGAGGTCCTAGGTCTAAACCATGGTACAACTTCAGGGGAGATAGGAGTGACAAAGCTCTCTCCCTCCAATCCAAAACCAGGAGGAGAAAACTCAACAGGAACACTACTGAACTTTAAACTTCGAGAAACTCCGACAGAAGCTATAATGGGAAAATGAGAAGCATATATTGGAGTTTTTATAGGAGGATAGTAAATCATCAGAAATACCTGGTTCAGCAGTAGAAGTACCTTCTCTAAGGGCCTTTCCCTTTCTGATAATTTTCTTTGGGTCAGCTTTCGATGTCGCTAAAGGGAGTTGTGGGGTAGACCTCATGTGTCTGCCTCTAGAAGCCACAGTGGAAATAGTGGAATCTCCTTAAATGGATTCTCCCCAGTGGAGTCGCCATGTGCAAAATTGGAATATTTGATGTACTAAGTTCTTATACACCTTTAGAACCAGTAATCTTTGTCCTTCAATCCCAGGGAAAATCTTCAATTCGTCCCCGAAAACGGTGCTAGAAATGTTAGCACCAAAAGTCACCCGTGGATTGTGGAAAAGGTAAGCCCAGTACCCATCAGTTTGTATGTCACAATAAATAAATTTAAGGGGTGGTCTAATGGAAGTAGACTCAGAATTATATCACTTTAACTCATAAAACTGGGCTGGTATGCACAGGAAAATGAGGTCTTGATCTAACTTCAGTCAGTAAGTTGTAGTAAAGGTGAGTAGGGGGAAGAACTTGAGGAGAGTGAAAAGTTCTGCTATGGAAATCCGGTCTTCCAACAACCTAAGGAGAAAAACTCAGAAGATAAGATCCTCTTGGTTCTGAGTTTTAGGGAACTAAATGAAATTGTCACTGAACTGAAATCAAACATACATCACAATTCAATAAAAACAACCCGACTGGATCATCAATGCATGAGTCATTCAGTGCTGGGGAAAAAGACAACACAAGAAACTGATTAAAATTGGTCGTGATGTCATTGTGATCAAACCTACATCACAAAAACATAACTACCCTCGACTGGATCATCCATGCCCGAGTGTTCTAACACAATTGTTACAGAGATATGAAAGGAAACTAACTTACATTAAACAAAAAGTCTCAAATACATATACATAACCAGAAGAACCAGAGCTTTATTAAAACTTTACAAAATGGGAGCTTAGCTCAACCATCGACCTTAACAAAATATCAAAATTGAGTATTTATACTCAGAACAACTTTCCACCACTAGGAGTGTAACCTGGCCACTACAATCAAAGCTTTGCATCTGCATCTTCTTCTGTCAGTATGTACATGCATTCTTCTGTCAGATGCGATATCAGATCAGTATGGGCTTTGCAGGAAAATCCATTGGCAGGGGAACTTTGAGCTGACAGTTTGCCTCCACGGACAACTTTTCCATGCTTTCCATTTAAGGGGTGAAATGAGGTTTCAACCACCTCCCCCCATTTCCATTAACTACTTTCATCAATATCGAGAAAATACCTGACACCCGTGAATGTTCCAGACAGTGCCTATGACTTATTTCAGTCAATCTCGATGCCTTGAAACCACGCAGATCTTCTGATAAGACCAAGACGGGTGCTTTCGGGTCTCGGCATAGCTCCTCTCTATTTCTCCATGCGACCTTGGGCCATGACCTCATGCTTGTCCCATATGAAATTTTGGGATTTCGCATTTCGGGAGTTTTCACTCCCCTTGATTCCAAATATCCCAATGCTCGAAATTGCGAAATGGCCCATCTAGATCAACAGACAAATTTGCCTTGAATCTGACAACCATGATCATCTCCTCGAAGAAAATTAGCCACCCGATGCTTAATGGGCACTTACCCTTTTTTATGGCCCTGCTTCCATACAACCCCGGGTTGTGATCATGGGCCTGATTCCCAGGTTCTTCGAGATTTCACATTTCGCGAACTTGCATCATGCTTCATACTAAAACCTCTGAGTCATGAAATCACAATCTCTGGGATTAGGTGACATGCATCCCTTTGTGTTGAACGGCCCAGATGAATATTGACATTTCGGGACTTCAGACTTTCAGCATTTCGAGACTCGGGAAATCTTTGCATTTCTCACTTCAGCTTTTCCGAAATGACTTTCTCCATGAATCAATATTGCACCACGTGTCCTAAAATGGATGGCCCAGATCATTTCACGACTTCGCATTTTGTGAGTCCTCATGAATCTTCACTTTGACTGCTCCATTTCGCGAGTCAACGAAATGTTGATCCTGTGCCAAGTCTCCTTCCCAGTACCAACGGCTAGGATTGACCTCGCGATTTCAAACCTCTGTCTAACACTGAAATTCATTTAACTCTATGATCCCGATCACTTGATGGTCGTTGATCCGATCTGCCTTATGGATCTTTGTCATTGAAATATGATCTTGCTCGCTCGCTTGATTTGAGTCCACATCAAACCGCTCCAAGTGTTGCACTTTGCTTATGGTTGCGGTCTCTGTAAACAATTACTTGAATGACTGGCTGAGGGCTTGGGAAAAAAAAAGGATCAACGACAGAGGTAAAGAGAGAAGTGATCAACTTTAGGGAAAATAGAAAGGCCTAGGGTTGATACTTCTCAGGCAAGATGAAAAGGAAAAACAGGTCAATCAAACGAATGAAGGAAAACAGAAGAAAAACTACAAGCCAAGAGGAAAAACTTTCGACCGGGTTTGCAAAAGGAGGAGAGATAGGAAAAATAACAGAATTAGGTAGAAACGACAAACCCCTAAGGATTTGACAAGCTTATGTGATAACATATGGGTCCTTGAATATTCCAGGACCAATGTCGATGAATGAAAAAACATCTGACCTAGCGTGGACAAGGGGGAGGATGTTATCAATGTTGGTAGAATGATTAGGATCGTAACGTGTAAGTTGGTCAATGGTGACAATTTTCCCGTTATGGGGGAACATAATCATACAAAACATGGAAGAGGCTATCGCCTTCATAGTATACATGTAGCTACGTCCGAACAAGATATTGTAATCAAGTGGGGCATCAATAACTTCAATTTCAATGAGGATGGTTTTTCCCCCAAGTTCTACGGGGACATTTTGGAAGATCCCTTCAAGGGATGATGGTCGAACAGCATAATCTCTCAAGGTGATGGAAGATGGCACTAGCTTAGGTGAACTAATGTTTTTCCATACTACCTTAGACATGATCCATTGGATGCACCTTCATCGATGATGCATCGATGAACTGTGATGTTCTAGATCTTAACTGGTATCTGAAAATCTACCAGAGCGGGGAGGCATGGTTCTCCGCTATCTAAATCAAAGGTGATTAGTCAAGTATACCCTAAGGTAGAAAGCAAGGATTTGTGCTGAGATGGACAGGTTTGGAGGACCTCCAACACAGACATGGTTGAAGGATACTACTCTAAGTCATCGACTAGACTATAATTATGGGTTGCCCTAGCATGAGGGTTATGTACATTATGTCGTAGAGGTATTCGGGGTATACAAGGATTTGGTTTAGTATTAGGGTGTGGCATCATCAATAGGTATTCGGTTGTAGATGGATTTGTTTCTAAGGTGGTTGGGGTAGAGTCAGGAAGCAGGTCGTATGGACGGTTGCGTGTTTGCAAAAGAATCTCTTCCTCACTGGTATGGAGGATATTGAAATCGGATAGATTTCTGGGTTGAGTGGGACTTGGGTTTTGATATTGCCCCATTGGTGGTGGGGTAGAGTTGATCTTTTGTTGGGTATTAATGACACCTTGGTGTGAAATAGGGTTTTTAAAAATGGTCGGAGGTGGTGGTTGAAAATAATGTTTGTTGGTTGTGGAACCTGATTATCTTCCTGATTCAGAGGTATTTTACTTTCAGCCATGTTTATACCCCATGAAGTATTTACACCCCAGAAGTATGTACACTCTTCCACGTGGGGGAGTGCAGAGGGAGGGTACCCCCTCTTCGGGGTTCGGGGGGGCTATCCCCCCGGCTGGAGTGTCTGGGGGCAAGCGGGCCCCCAGCAAGGGTTCGGGGACGAAGACCCCCGAAGGAAAAAATGCCTTGTAAATGTATATTGTAATTTCATTGTAAATATGGACCGTTCATTATAAGGTCACAGATCTAACGATAGAGATTATGTTAGGGTTTTTTGCCCTAGAAGGCAACCCTCTTTTATGAGGGAAATGTATTGCGGCTATGGTTGATGGCGGATATTGTATTCTAAGATAGGAGATTGTGAGAGAAAGAAGAGGAAGTTACAACGGGTTTGTTGTAGGTTGTATCCCTTCATATGCTGGATAATGATAAAGGAAGGACCTGGCAACAACCACGTAAATATGTGTCTCTATTGTATTGTGTATCTTATGTGTTTTTTTTCCGCATTTGTTTTATTTTATTGCTCCATGGTCTTGTTTTTCTAACAATGTTGTGGGGCCTGTTGAGGGGCAGGTGGTGCCAGAGGGTGTTGTGTGTTCATGGATCCTGTTATCCATTTGTAATCGGCAATTTTGGGGCAGTGGTGAGTATAATATCCATACTCACCACATAGAGCGTAAGCAAAGTTAGTTCAGATATTATTGTTCTTCCCTTGTCATGGTTGATTGTTATTGTTGCCCCCTTGGGGGTTTTGGTTGCCTTGATCTTGGTGTCCCCCAGCGAGATGGTTTTGTTGGGGGTTATTTCCTCTTGGTCCCAGGTTGTTATTGTTGGATCATGTTGTCATTGATGACAATGGTTTGATTGATTGATGTCAAGTGATGGATTGTTTGATAGGCTTGATTGATTGATGATTGATGAACAATGTAAATGAATTATCCTTGATGAGAATGATAGATGTCAAAGTGGAAACCAATTGATAAATATGGATCAATGATATAATGCATAGTTGAAGATGGATCAATGAGTTTTCATTGATACATAATGATGCATAGTTTTTTTTATGAAAAGATGACTCATTATTGTCTTATCATGATTGATAAGGTGCACAAATGGATGAACTCCAAAGTGGTCCCCTTATGGTGAAATCCCTCACAGGAATATTCTTTGCGGATTGAGTTATCCTAGAAGAATGGTTGGAGGACCCATGCTTGTATGTGGAATAATGAGATGAAGATCAATGAAGTTGTTGGTGAAACTATCCTAGATGGATAGTGATTGTCATGCCATTTATGTTGGTATGTGGAATGTCACATAACTCCTCACGGTTTGAGAGTAATGACCTTATGAAGTTGGAGGACCCCCATATGAAGGCTTGAAGCCCCCAAGGTCAAAGAAGTCAAAGTTCTTGAAAAGAAGAAATCATTATTTAAATGATAAAGTAAAGTGACAAAATAAAGATGGATTATTTAAATAATAAAGAGAAGTGACAAAATCAAGAAGGAATATTGAAATGATAAAGTATTGGAGAACTTTCTATTCATGGAAAGTGGTTAACCCTAAAATATGGAAAATAGGTTGAGTTTCCTAGAAATGGATTAAGTAACCTAAAAATGGGTTAAGTGACCTAGAAGATGAAAGTATAAATAAGATAGCTATGGTCTCTTGTAGATTATTCTTTTGGTGGATCAATGGAGAACTTCTTGTGAATATCTTTTGGAGTTTTGATGGAGAGCTTCTTGAGCATTATTGGTGTAGATATCTTGAGCATGATTGAAGATCTATTCCAAGGAAGAGAGCGAGAGGAGGATCTCATGGACGCATCAAATTTTTGGAAATGTCGGAGATCTTGACGGAAAAATTCTCAGAACTTTAGAAACCCTAGTTTATGAGGTATATGCAGAATGTTTGGGCTTGGGGTGTGTATACATTAAGGTATACGTGGGCTGTCTGAAGACAGGTAGCGTATGGTGGATAAAATGGTGAAGACTTGTGTTTGAGATGGTTCCAAGTTCTTGGATGATTAGGAAAGTTCCAAATCTGCATTTTATGGCCTCGGATCTATCACTGATACACTGGTATGATTACATTATTGTCTTTATGAATACTATTGTTTGATGTGATGGGAATGCTTAGGGAATTCTTGGTATGGCTTCTATGATGTGGTTCAATTTGGTTGATTTGGTTGATGGAGTAATCGGTACTCTTCTGATTCAGTGGTGACATGATTGCAATGGTGTACTAGATGCTTATAGATGTTGTGACTGGTTGTGGGTCAGTTTGGACAGTGGAAGACAGAAGAGAAAGTGATTGCAGGTTGCAAAGGATATGAGCATGTGAAGCAAATCAAAACCCTAGTTTCTCAGAAGCATACACATGTTGCATTATACACTGGTTGCGTGCACACTCGGGTTGTAGTGAGCCAGGGCGTGTACACATGCGGGTTGCACTACTGACAAGTCGGGTACCTGTTGACAGATTGATATATGTTAAGGATTTTTGCCTCATCTCAGTTGGTGCTAAGGGTGTAAGCTAAGTCTTTCATTATAGAGTTGGTGCTCTTGTAGAGTTGTACTCTATTCAGTTGTTGCTGATAAACCTCGGATTGTTGTCCATAATAAAAAGAAAAAGTGTACATACATCTTGTGTTCTTTGTGTTCCTTGTGGTGATGACTTATTGATGATATGTGTTGTTGATATATGTTCACATCTAAATGGTTATAAATGATAGAAATGGGTAATGAATAAATGTTGAATGTTAACTAAGGAGTTTTATCTGAAGAGGGATTTTTTGGTAAAAAATCCCCACACTCATTCACCCCCCCTCTAAGTGTGGTAGGTGTGTCCAATAGTTATTGTTTCGATTTTTTCCTTTCTTCTTGGAATTATTTGACTGATGGGCATGATTTTCAGTATTCAAATGTTCAAAAGAATGAACATGTTGAACGGGAGAGGGTTGAAAAAAATTAATGTCGACATGTGGTTGGCCTGGTGGAGGAGAAATTGGTTGGGGAGGACCAGGGAATGGAAAATACAGATGGTTTTGTGGATACGATCCATATGGCGTATAGGAAGTTGAAATACTTCCACCATTGTTGGGGTTATATATGGGGGTTGGGGGTGGACCCATACTTGATTGAGGAACTGAATGTATATGGGGTACCGGTGTGGGTCCTCCCAATAGCTAAAAGGGAACAACAAGATATGATGGTTGGGGAGTGGGGGGAAGGGTAATAAGACGTCCCCCCATATGGTTGAAGATACAGATTTGCACCATATATAGGTGATGGGTGGTCGTAAGGATTGAGATGTGTCATAGAACCAATCAACCCATCCGTAACGTGAGAAACCCTAGGCTTGTCTTGGCCAAATGGTAGGGGTCTGGGTGAATCAGGAAATACTGTGTATAAGTAACCTGATTGAGCATATATGAGGTAAAATTGTTGGGCCTTGTTAATGGCTTCTTCTTCTGATTGAGGAAAAGTGGATGCTACATCCTTGGCAATCACGGGGATGAGTGATTTCAGAAACCAATCGAGACGTTGTTCTTTGGTGGTTTCTGCTTTACCCAAACTACGTCGTCGACGCCATTCATGGATATGATCGGCTATATGGATAGCAGTGGTTTGTTTGAACTTGGAGAGAAGTTCTAATCCAGTGTCATGATGAACTGATAATTGGAAAAGGGATAAAAAGGCCTTTTCCAATGATTCAAAGGTCACGTGGGACCCTAATTTTTTGTCCACATACCATTTGGTTGATGAACCAGTGAGGGTTTGTTGAAATAACCTCAAGCGGATGGAATTATCCATGATGTTGTTTGAAGAGCACCATAAGTGGAAGGTCATAACATGGTTGTCGGTATATTCCCCTAGTTTTCCTTCAAACTTCAGAATATCTGAAGGCAATTTGGTAGGCATATTGGGTCGAGTGGCATCATGCAAAATGGGATCATTCGTGAGTTTGGTTAAATCAAAAATGTTGAGGGATGCCAAGTATGGCATAGGGGAATTTGGTGGAGGATTAGTTCCCGCCATTGTGTGTGTAGGTAATGAACATGTCCCTTGAGAGGGATTTTGTGGGTTTTTACTTCTCCCTTGAGAAGAAGTTTGTCCCTCGCCTCCTTGTGAAGAGAACCAATAGATGGATTGCCTTGGGTATTTGACCCAAGAAAATTGGAACCAAGTAAAGTCGATCCCAAGAAAGTATCACTTACTGGGGTGTGAGATGGTGGAGCCGGTGAGTTGGTGAGTCTAGGGACTCCTCCTAGAATAGGAGGAAGATTCTGCAAGTGTCTAGAATGATGGGGATTTTTTGGTTCCCCTATGGTTCCAACTAGAAAAGTGAATGTGTGCAAATGGTGACAAGAGAGAAATAAACAGACAAGAGATTTTTAAATTTTTGACCTTCACAAAATAGTATAACTCACAATTGCATGTAATCAAATGAACAACATACATAAATCAACTGTAAAATAAACAATGACATGGATAGGTGGATTTTGTCCGCATGGGGGAAAAACAAAAATAAATGCTCGTGTCCTAAAAATACCTATCGTTCTTCCTCTCAATTTAGCACTGGGAATTCCAATAGCACTCGACAGTGGGGTCTAAATCCACTGGAAGAGAAACTAGTGAAGGTTGAAGTAATTAGTTATTATGAGGGGTAGAGGGTGGATATCCTGAAAGAGCTGGTGATATTTCCCAATAGCCACACAAAATCTGATCAAGGTGCGATTGCAACCCATAACCACCACCTGGGTAGATATCCTATGTTTGGCCACTAAATACCTCGATCAAAGTGCATCATTTAGATTTTTGGCCTAAAAAATGGGTCACATGTTGGATACCCTCACAAGAGTTGGGTGACTTGGGGAGGGATGCGTAGAACAACCGGACCTCGGCCTTCGACCCTTCATGGGTATCTCCCTACCTTATGGTATAGGAACACTTGACTTGGAGGATTTGAAAGATCCCTATTCTCAACTTCTAGTGTTTCAAAATGTGAGAACTTGATAACAGGGGATTATTTGGATGCCTACCCCTGAGATCCTACCTAGACTAAAAAAATTCTTTTGGAACCTCCTCTGGAGGAAAAACTTAGTGCGCTCTTAGAAAAAATTATATGGAGTGGGATGAGAGATTGGAGTCATGGACCAACCTTGTTTGAATTAAATGGGTGTGGACAATTTCCAAAGAAGTAGTCAGATCTTTTGGAGTTCCTTTGAAGTATTTTTTGAGTACTAAAAAGAAAGCGTACTTCGACCTCCATTATTCTAATAGAAATTATGTGTGTTATGAGTGACTTTGTGTGCAAGAAAGTGAAAAGTGTGCAAAATATTTTTAATAAGTTAAGAGTAATATTGAAGCATGTGGACTTCCTGTGGTCCTTACAAATCTTCTTACCTAGCTTACTATGTTTCTTTGGTACAACCTTGTGGAACATTTAAAGCCCTAAAGAACTATCAATGTGTACATATGGGCCCTTACTTGATCCTTTAAACTCCCTAGAATGTTGTCTAAACTAGAAAATCTTTTGAAAATATCCTAGGATTGTAGACATGTGGGCATGTATGAGCCCGTTACTTCATCTTTTAAACTTTCCTAGAGTGTTGTCTAGACTAAGAAATCTTTTAGAAACTATCCTAAGATTGCAAACATGTGGGCATGTATGGGCCCTTACAAATCTTTAAGATGATTTTCCAAAACTAAGAGGTACCCTAGGGGGGTTTTGTCCTCTCCTAATGATTTTTAAGGGAGATGAAATTTCCTTTCAACCACCTCTTATGATTCCCAAGATCACACTTGGGTGCAGAGGAAGAGCATACTTGGGAGTTTAAAATTGATTTCTAGTCCCAAATAAATTGATTGTGTTTTGAAAAAGCAATAACTTTAACTCAAAGTTTTAAATTCCAAATGAGCCATCCATGTGGCAACAAAGCAAAGAGAAGAATTGTGATTCTTTTTATCCCTATGTGATTATGTTAGCTATCCTTCCTTGTGAAAAAGGACTCTAACTGAAGTGTGATTTCTTTACAAAGTGCAGGAAATTAAAATATGAAGGCAAGGGGTCCTCAAACCACTCATAAAACCCTTACAATTTGCCTAAAACTGAACTTGTGCACGGGTTGTAGTTCTGACAGTTGCGCTAAGCACACAGAATGTGCACAATGCACGGGTTTATGAAGGTTGTTGCGCACACAGAGCGCAGAATGCACGTATGTGTGCCTCGAAAGCCGTGCACTTCCTGTCATGCGTCAGGAAAGAAATATCCAAATGAAATTCTCTTGCCTTGGCTCTAAATTATGACTTTGGAAGACTGGATTAGGTCGGTTTTGGTACCTGCATATCCAAACAATTATAAAGAAGTGCTCTCAAGACTTAAATAGGGAGGAATTTGATTCACAATCCCCAGTATGGTTGTCAATCTGTTGTGTTGTTTTTGTTACATGGTGATCCGAGATCTTTTCATCGAGTGACTTATAGAGAATTTCATTAAATGAGCATAAATTAAAGTGCACCATTAAAGAAGGAAAAGATCAATAATGAAGAGACATAAGCATCAAATCTGAACACAAAAACCTGATAAAGAAGTTCGTCCCTGGTGGACTACGTCTCCAGGTCCTGCTCTCAAATGGGTAGACTTTTTCATTAACTCAGCAAAAGAATTTGGAAAAATACATAAGTATACCTCATTCTGAAATCAAGCTGCAGAAATATTGCTTAGATCAGAAAACAAATAGCACCACTGAATTCATGGCGTCGAATTACCCAAAAATGACTGTCTCCATGCCTCGATCCGACTCTGGCACTCCCACGCCCAAGAAGAATTTTGTCTTGGTTTTCATGCCCTACAACCTGCAATAAAAGTTGACGTACCATGTCTTGTAATGCGTGCTCGACTGCATTCATGTGTGCCTCCCCGGAGCTCTGGGCAGATGCACCTTTTAAGCAATTTTTTGGGCATTATTTGCATTACAGGGTCGTTGGCCCGTTGGTTATGGCGTGAGTATTAAGGTGTTAAGGAGGGAGGAGGTCCTGGAGTCAAACCCACGAGCCTCCCCCTTTTGGCTTTATTGTTGTAACAATACATACATATATATATATATATATATATATATATATATATATATACAAAGTCTGCTCCACTAGATTTGGAGAAGGTTCTATCCGATAGCTTGTGGCCAAATTTGGCATGGTCCCGCCAGATTTGGCGGACCCATCAAATCAAATATTTTTTTCAAATTTCCGGATATGGGTTGTCATTGGGCATTTTCCCAATGCCACGTAGCAGCCTCCTATTCGACCACATCATCCACTGCACCATCATCCTGCCATGTCAGTGCCACATCATCGTATGGATGCCACGTCACTTCCAACTCACCACGCCACGTCAACATGCCACGTCGGTGTCACGTCACTGTACAGACCGTATGGACTACCACGTGGAAAAATCCTACTGGTCCACGGATCAGTTCAGAAGTTCCAAATACAGGTGACACGTGGAAGCCTTTGGTGTTTCCACGTCACCATGTTGACGCGTGTCACCTCTTACTCCTGCCACATGTGTTGTATGGATGTTGACGTCATCCATACTGTTGTTGACGTCAACAGTACGGATGTTGACTCATTCCCCTGTTGACTGGGCTAGGTTGACCAAACTTTGACCATGAATATCTTTCGATCCATAACTTTGTTTGAGAATCCGTTTGCGACGCACTCTTCGTGATAATGTCATTTCCACTGAGTTTTGAGAACTTTGAATTTTTTCCCTTTCTCTATCTGATGAGGCCATTTTGAGCGTCTTGAGTTGCTTCTGTGAGTTCTAAGTTTTTCTTAGTCTTCTCTAGATCCTTTTTGGATCACATGGGTGAGGAAAAACACAACACTTACTTGCCTAGTTAAGTCATCTAAACAAGACAAAGGTTTGTGAGTTGATTAGATAACCAAATACACATGAAAAAAGGAAATAAATGTTAGAGAAGTTTGCAAGAACTAGAACCATGAAAAACAAAAAATGACAATCATATAGTACCAATGGATCAATGTATTGATAGGCTAACGTCGTAGAGAAAGGCAAGGACTTATGAATCCCCTCTTCCTCCTTGGGAGGGATCTTGAGTTCCCTAATAGAGAGAACTTCTCTTCATATAATGGCAAGTGGAAATGGTGAAGAAATACAATGCCAATCCTCTCAAGAGGTGAGTGGAATGGCCCTTGCTATAGTACTTAAATGATTCAAAGAGAAAAGAGGATTCTCCAAGAAGAATTCTTGCATCATAACAATACCTTGAAGTTCTTATTTTTCTAGCACACCCATGGCACATATTTATAGTGTCTATTCATGGTAAGATACAACTGGTTCATAGTGTGAACAAGGGGCCTTTTACGGCACTTACTAGCCTTTGACCAGCCTCCAAGCTAGATTTCACTCAGATCTGAGTGTCAAATCGTGTTCGGGTCGGACTGGAAGTGGTTGAGAGGCCAACAAGATTCATAAATGCGTCATTCATGAGAAGTGCACGAATTTGCTTATATATAGTCATGCATATTGCACATTATGTGCACAGTGCACGATTAGGGCTGGGTTGGACCACGCATTGTGCGCACAGTGCGTGCACTTCCTTTGGTGAATTTGCGCACTTTGATTTTTGAACCAACTATATAGTTTTATGCCTTTTGAGGGATTTTGATGTTGTGGGTGTACTAATTGTTGTTGGAATTGATGTCCTTCTTCAACCGTTGTGTGTAATGTTGCGGACAACTTTTTAGTGGTAACAGGGACGATATAGGTGATGAAATTGAAGCAGAGGTGGATTGGCAATAGACCATTTCGAGCAAGAAAAAGGAAAAAATTGTGCATATTTCATAAAAGAAGACCATTCATACTCGACAAGACCAATACAGTCGATATATGGTCCAGTGGGAAGGTGTAGCACTACCAGAGAGTACATGGCTTATAGAGGGGGACTTGTTGAACCTAGATCTCGTTAAATGGAAACAATTTGAAGACCGTAACTTGCAGGAGCCACGTTCTTTTCAACTAGAGTAGAATGATGCAGGGATTTCTGACGGTCATAACTTTTGACTCGGTTATCCATTTGGGTTGATATTTTATAAGAAGTTGTGTCTCAAAGAGTTAAATGCCGAGCCAATTTGATTTTTATGATTAGACATTGTTTCAACACTTTTCTAGGGCCAAATTCCTTCATATAAGGCCTCAAATTGGAATTTTAATGTTTTTACGAGAATTTTTAAATTTGTAATTATCAGTGATCTCTTAGTTTATGAACTTAATCAAAAAAGCGAGTTGAAAAATAGTGTCACTCTAGTTAGCTCTTAGTTATTGGTCAATTTTAGAGTCATGTGAGAATTTCCTAAAATTAGTTGTTTTCAAAAATCTCAAATAGTAGTTATAAGGGGTTGAACTTCCATTACAATAGTTAGGATGGAGAAGGAATAAAAGAGAGATATTTTCCATTCTTGTGTGTTTGCATGGTTTTTGGATCTTATGAATGAATTCAAGTTTCTTAGCTACGTCATCTGGTCTCAAAGTAGGAAGATGGCTGGGAGAGAAAGAGGAAGAGCAAGGTATCTTGCCCATATATATATGCAAAACCTCCAAAGGTAAGTAGTAGAGAATAATACAAAAAGAAGTGTCTGATGAGGAGACAAACCCAGGAATGCAGATCAACATACAAAACATGGAGAAGAATAATTAGAGCGCATTTTTTACGCCCAAAAGCACAACATAAAATTATTGCCTACAAATGATTTGCAATGCATTATTAATTATATATTTTTTAAATAATACTAGATAGGTGGGACACCTTTAGAAAAATAATGATAGAAAGCGCTCCTCTCATTGCCCTCATGATTACCTTACGAGAAATATTCTACAGTTTCAGAATAAGGGGAGATCCTAAATTGTTTCTATGTGCAATTAAGGGATGTTGGGTGTGTTAGCAGTTTGATTTTAAAATAGAGAAAATGTTTATTTTATTAAACATATCATTTTACTCTTGCTACCCCTACATTTTGATATATTGCTCCAACTATAAGCCACATGTAACTTATAGTATATTTATATATATGGGAAAAATGTTTATTATGTTGGTTGTAATACTCCACTAGCAAGGAATGTGGGACATGTTACTCTGGTGCTAATTGTTAAATGGGCATTTTATTACTACTAAATTCATATGAGAAACCAATTCAACTTTGAGTTTGGAAATGGTATGTTATGTTTTATGGATATTGGATACATGATGGTTGATATTTTATGTCTAGAACAAGTCTTGGAGGCTAAGTGTGCTCCATACTCGGATGTGGTTGATGGCATTTAATGTTGAAAGAGGAGAAGTGATGTACATTTGCTGCATGTCGATATTACCCTACCTCGAAGACACCACCTTCACTATTCCATTCGCACTTGTTGTGGTTGCTCTGGCTGGTAGCACCTCCATTATGCTCGGCCTTTGGCGAAAGAAATTGTGCTATGTTAATTTGCTAGCGTTCTTCTAACAAGTATGGTCTTTTACCTCTTCATTCATGGATTACTCTCTGCTCCAGACAAAATTATATTGTTGGCTCTTAGAGTTTGCATGCAGATTGTGTTTGTTTTCCAAAGTTTACATTGTATTGTTTGTGGGCATTTTGGCCATGTAAGATATATTCGATTTGGGTTTCTTCCTGTTGGAATTTCAGTGTTTCGACTAAAATTATTATCCAGTATTCTATTTTGATTTAAATATTTGGCCGTATGGAACCTGTAAAAAAGATGGTATTATTGTGGTATGACTGTTAGCAAACGTCTTATGGTGAACGCATTCAATTTTGCTTTCTTGTGGTTTAATTTTAATGGGTTTTTCTCTGTAAAAGAAAAGGAATAGTTAAGTTTTGTGACTGTTGTACCCTCACCTCATACCCAGACTGTAGAAGATATACAGTTTCATTATTTCCACGGTTTTTTATGAAAGAATGGCCTGTGTATTTTTGTCTGGCAGTCGCTTTGGGAAGTTTATGGAAAAGTGTGAAGGGGGAGGTTTTTTTTTGGTTTAGCTTGCAGCCACTCTTCAAAATATACACCCACAGGTCCACTCTAAGACTTAATTCTCCATCTAATAAGGTTGGCAAGTAAATAAAGATTAACCAAGATTTCAAATATTGTTGGTTGTTTTGACCCAAACAGTGAGAATATTGATTCGATCCACTAAACTGTGGATTGCTTCTTGATTACCCATGAAAATATTTTGTCGACTTGAATATGATGTGGGTTTGATTCTCACCATGTTTGCCTAGGGTTTTGACCTTGATTTGTTTTGGCAGCTATTTTTTGGGGTTGTAATGTAAATTATATGTGATGTATAGTCAAGGGGTTTTACGATCGCTTTCTTCTCAGCCTCTCATGTCGAATTGAGGCATTCTGATTATGGTTTTGACTAAGTCAAATTTCTTTGACGACAATCTCATGCATAACGACAGTTTAAAGAAAATGTTTCTATCTCATGGATATTGTATGTTAAAAGGATTGTTGCCATGTTATGGATTATGTGTGTTGAAGTTTAAAAGAGTGTTATAGCACAAACAAAATTTGGTGGAAGTTTTGGAAATAAATGTGCATGGTAAACAATGTATACTCAAACAATTTTGTAGATATTCAAATGATTGTTGTTGGATAATGGAAATGTCGATTTTAAAATCAATAAATGATTCTTGTAACAGAACAGTAATCGTTATTATTCCCATTCATTGTCCCATTTTTCACTCATTATACGCCCACAACCTTCCCAATAACATTTTATCCATCCCTTTTTCTGTTATCTTGATTATCATTTTTTAAGTAAAAAGATTAAAGAGGATTGGACAATGATTCTGGGTTGGAAATTGTGACATGGAGATATTGTTTTTGGAAGAAAAGGGCATTGTGTTGCTTGAACAATATTCATTGGTTATTCTCGTCCATGCTACCATTTTTAATTCATTATAAACACCCTCATATTCCTGATGACCTTATCATTCCCAAATGCAGTTAATTATTAAATTGGATTTGCTAAAGTTGTGTCCATGGATGGATTGCATATGCTTCTATTGTGAATTATAGAGCCAACATATTGATTTTATTTAGGTAGAGTATTAGTGAATGGATTGATAAAAGTTTTCATATTTTGATTGGAATATTGCTTCAGGATGAGTTTCTTTAGTAGGGGCAGCAACGGCAGAGGTATAAACAGAGGTATAGGAAATAATTGGCAAAGAGGCCATAGAAGGCCATGAGTTCCCGATACATTTTGATGTTGATCCACAGGAACTAAATCAGCTTTTCCAAGTTGGGTTTTTTAATATATTTGGCCAAGGAATTCTACAACCTAGGCCTGAGAGGCCACCTTTCCAGCCAAACAAAAATTTCTCTGGTATCTGTGTTCCCCCTCGTGTTTCTATGCATCAAGAACCACCTGCCAATGATGGCTGGCAAGAGATCGTCCACCAACCTGTTGCACATCATAATGGGTGGCCTACAATATCGTTGTCGTTGCCTCTTCCTCCACCTCCATTTAATCCAAATGCACAAGTTGATTTCATTGTTTCATCAACCCAGTCTTCACATGCAAGCAAAAGGCTTAAACCACTATGCTCGAACCAAAGATTGGCAAAGGGAAAGAAGTGGTCGATTCCCCCAACTCTTCTGAAAAATCATCTGAATCAATGTCCTCCCATCTCCACCTCAAGGATAATTTCTCCCATATCATCAATGAAATCCATCCTCAAGGATCCAATCAGGGTAAAGCTGTTACAGAAGGCAAAACAGCAGGAACATCAAAAGAGAGCAGTAGTGAAAAAAGGCAAACCACTTCTCATAGAAAATATGGTTTTTAATGTTGTTAATGCTATTTTCTTTTGAGGATAGTGTTTTTATTTTATATGACATAATTTTGGACAACAAATACATATTTAGATAGAATTTTGGACAACATGGATATAATGTTATTTTTGGATATAGTCATGTTTTATTTTCTTGATATTAAAATATTTGACTATTAATATGAGGATGGGAGTTGCAAGGCGGATATTTGAATTAAATCTTTGGGGGTATTATACTTCATGTTTTGATGATTATTAGAGAATTGAAAATGGGAGTGACAAGGGGTCCAACCTATCTACTTATTATTTAAAAATAAACCCTTATCTATATATTATTATTATTTATTTGTCTCAACTAATTAGTTAAGCTAATTAAGCTTAACAAAATAAAGATAGTTGAACTATCATAACTTATTGAGAAAATAATAAAATCTCAATCATTTCAAGAGACAAACAAGAGGATAACAGAAGGATAACTTCTAGTATAAGTTTTGCTCTATAATTGTGAGATAATTCTTTTCTTCATTCATTTCGAGTTTACTAGAAAGCTAAACCATCTTGATAACAACAGGGTCTTATTGAGGGTAGAATTATTCAAAACTGAATCATATCTTTCAGCAGCTTGTTTCTAAAGGTGTATGATTTATCTTTGGCAGTCTTTGTCTGCTTGTTTGTTTATGGATTAGATTTCATGACCGATAAAGAATATTTTGCAGAGTCAAGTGACAACATTTTTATGGCAAGCTAATCCAGATATTTAGCTTTAGTTTTCTTTTGTTGTCAAAGTCTTTTGGTATGGTGCCCATCGGAGACTTCCAAATTTGACTTTGGTCCCACCCTCACAGGGTTTTGTAAAGAGAGTATTGATTTGTATCTCAGAATGAAGTTAATATAAAAGTCAGATTTATGATTTTAGTCTCACATGTGTATCTTAGTGATATTGTTCAAATTTTACTTTATTCATGTTTCTTATCCATGTACACACTTATGTACATCTTTGCTTCTTTTATTTTTCATAGTTACATATAACATATAAAATCAGCCTTAGTCCCTAGTACATATTACCTGTGGATTAAGAGATTGTTTTGAATTAAAGGCTATAAACTCCAGGTAACATTCCCAACTATATTGCCTTACCCTAGCAAGATCTGAAAATGCTTGAGTAAGGTTCTTCATACTTTTTCCTCAACATTTATTTGGCGACCATACTGGAGAGATCTTCCATATATCTCTGGTTGATTGTATCACGATTATATTTCATTTTTTTGTTTTGTTTGATTGATCTTTGACTGATTTTTTCCATGACAGTACCTATTACAAGACAACCCAATATTGGAAATGGTCTTGATGACCAAACCAACATTACATTGACTTTATTCAACACTATTTTAGAAACTATTATTGCTCATGTTGAACTTGGACACTCTTGGGAAGTAATTGAAAGGGACATAAATATTCATGAACATTGGGAAGCCAGGAAAAGGTAGCCCATAAATCAACAGTAACCTTTCCTCTTACCTTTTTTAATTTTTTTTGTTTCACATCCTCTAATTCTCGTATTTCTCGAAGAAGATGAGGATTGTCCCCTGGAGTTACTCCTATTTCTGAAATGGGGAGGAGAAAGTTTGTTTTACAAACACAACAAAGTGCTCTTAGGAGAACCTTATCTTATTCTTCCAGTTCATCTCCATCTCCCATACCTATCACCTTCAATACGATGTCTTCGCGTAGTGGTAGTGGCACTAGAGGTTCCTTCTCCTCGCAACCTTCTGATTCATCTTTGATTGGCAGTATCTATAGTCATCAAATCCCTATTCAATCTACTACCAATCCTGCCAAGGTCATTAAGAAATATGGGCTTTTCCGATTTGAGGAAGATGCTAGAACCACCCCCTGGCAAGTGTCTTCCCCCTTGAATCTTGCACCATCCACCCAACCGTTACCAAAATTCAAAGATCACTTGCCTAGGTTCTCAGGAACTAGTATCCTTACCATGAATGAACACCTGGTAGCATTTTCTAATGCTTGTCATAACATAGGGGCTAACGATAACGATACTTGCATGCATTTATTTTTCAATTCTCTTGAAGGGAAAGCTGGAGCTAATTTTTTTATCTCCCACCTAAAATCCTTTCAACTTGGGAAGAATTGGTCTATTGGTTTAAGTCCACTTATGGACAGCCCAAGAGTACATTTGATCAGTTAAGGTAGTACAAAAATATTTCCTATAAAGATGGTGAAACCATTAAGTCTTTTAACCTTCACTTCACCAAGCTATATAATCAAATTCTTGAACTAAACTGTCCTCAAAATCAAGTTGTGTTCATGCATTATTATAATGCTTTACCTTTGCCTTATCATCATAGACTTGAAGAAAAGGCTATTGACAACCTTGGTTCCACCCTTCAGACTTCCTTAGAATACGAAGAACAACTAGAAAGGATCGGTCTTCCTAAAGGGGACTTGGTTAAGTAAACAGACATGTCTGCCATTCTACAGCTCATGTAAGATATGAATAATAGGATGATATCCTACGAATGAAAAGGAATTTCCCCTTCCTCTTCCCTCGGGGATTCTTCTTCTTCCCTAGAGCCTTTTAGAAATACCAATGAAAGCACTTTTCATCCAAAGGCCATTATGACTCGCATTTGGTGTAACTTTAGTGAAGAAAATCATGATGAGAACACCTGCGAAGTAAAAAGAAATGATAGAGATAAGTTGTTTTGCAAAAGGCTCAATACCATGATCGTTTTTTTTTATTGGGTCAAACTAGAGGATGTTATGGTAGTCAATACCACGAACATATCTTACACTGCCAACAACAAATTTGATCTTCCCCACACTTCTTCTACCCCAAGCTCATATTATCCAAATTTCGATACACAAATTGTTAGAACTTCAAATGATAAGGAGTATCTTCTCCTCTTCCCTCTTCCAAATACAATATCCTTAACCAATTGGCTAATATCAAAGCCAGTGCTACCCTTTTGGACATGGTTGTCATCCCTGAACAACAGAAGCATCTTAAGAATTTTATGGAAGGTAAAGTTTCCACCATATCCAATCTATTTGAAGAATCGAAAGAAGAGGATTCAATTGTAAATAAGATAGGTGTAAATAACTTTAAGAACCCTGTAAAAAAAAAAACTTTCTATATTTCAGTAAAAATCATGGATAAAATATCTCATTGTTGACTAATTGATGGCGGATCTAGTCCAAGTGTGATGTCCAAAATTATCATGGAAGGGTTTGTCTTATCTTGTACCAACAAAAATTCCAGAAGCATGATCTCTTATAATAATTTGCAACAATCAACTATGGGTGAAATCAAGGATGTAACCCTTGTTTTGTGTGACATCTCGAGATAAGGACAACTCTCAATATCCAAATAATTGACATGCCGGTGAGTAACTACTCAATTATTTTGGGAAGGGACTGGAAAGCCTTAACTGGTGGATACCTTTCACTTGATGGAACACATTTGTCTGTTCCTCGAAATGGAAAGAACATTATAGTTCTTAGGGAAGGAAGAATTTCACCTTATATAGAGAGTGTCCCTCGACCCAACGTAAATTACCTTGAAGAAGATTTAGGGGGTGTAATCTATATTTTCCAACGGAGTTGATACTATACTTGTGATCCAGGTGGATATCGGTGGCCACCCACCTTTTCCAACTCGCTCAAAACAGTTTTCTGGCAATTTACGTTTTTTGGCAGTTTTTCAAGTCTTGAACTTTCGGAGCCGTTTTGAGGCCCTAAATGACGTTTTTTGGTCATCAAACTATGGATGATATTACTTAGTTTTTAACCATGATAGTTGTCATCAATACTTGTATTCCTCGGATAGACATTTCTAACGATGTATCATATGTGTCAAACGGAGATCGTATGCAAAAGTTACGACCCCAGGAAGTTGATGTACTGACTTACCCAAACGGGGCCCACATGAATTTTGGCGCTTCATCTGCTAGGATTAGTTTTTTGGATGTCTAGGGTTTTTGACATTCCTGTTTATTGTAAAAATGCCTTCATAACCTCATTGTAATCATCTTCTTGCGAATGAAAGTAGCTATCACATCTCTTTTCAGAGATAAGTTGTCACCATTCTAGCGAGTCTTTCACTCTGTATTTTTACAGTATCTGTACATTTCTTTCATTAATATAAATTGTGTATTAATGTATCTATGTGTTTATGGTTGCATCTCTCATATGTTTATGTTATATTATTGGATATCCACGATATCTCTGTGCATTTCTTTATTATATCTCTGCTCTCATTTCGTGCCAAAAATAATCTGGATCAGTGGTATTACTGTATCTTTGTGTTTATGGTTGCATCTCTGATACGTTTCTATTATATTATTGGATATTTGTGATATCTCTGTGCATTTATTTATTATATCTTCGCTCTCATTTCATGCCGAAAATCATTCGGATCAACTTGAACCAATTGATTTTGATGATGGCATGTGGCACATGCATTTCAATGGCTCATGTTCTAACGAAGGTAATGGAGCTGGCATCATTCTATATTCCCATATAGGAAAAATTTACAATTTTTCTTATAGGTTGGAATTTGATTATACAAACAATGTTGTTGAGTTCCAGGCCTTATTTTTGGGCATTGAAAATTCATATAACCTTGGTTGTGGCCACCTTACAGTCTTTTGTGATTCTGAACTTGTTGGGAATCTTGTACGGAAATTTTATGTACTTGTTAGACAGTTGGCTTAGGTTAATGGATAGTTGGTATTGATAGTTGGTTGTCATCAATGTCAACTATTGGAGAGTGATATTGTAGATTTATTTCAACCCTTAGTGATTGATGTCAACCCTTGGATAAAGTTCGTTAGTGAATTTTGGTAGCACAAAGGTTTGGGTAATGGACCCAAGGTTGTTTAATGTATAATGGTATGAGTGCTAATATATTTTAAGGTAAGACTATTGTATATGGATAGTACATGCCATTCTATTTATAGTGGTATGCGGAACGTCACATAACTCCTCATGGTTAGAGAGTTATGGCCATGAGAAGTTGGAGAACCCATGTTTGGGTAATGGACCCAATTTTGTTTGATGGATAATGGTATGAGTTTTGATATATTTGAAGGCAAGACTATTATATATGCATAGTACATGTCATGTCATTTCTGGTGGTATGTGGAACATCACATAACTCATCACGGTTTGAGAGTTATGGACTTACGAAGTTGGAGGACCCTCATATGTTGGCTTGAAGCCCCAAAAGGTAAAAGAAGTCAAAGAGATTGCAAAGAAGAAATTATCATTTAAATGATAAAGTAAAGTGACAAATTCAAGAAGGATTATTTAAATAATAAAGTGAAGTGACAAAATCAAAGAATATTATTTAAATGATAAAGTCAGGTGACAAAGTCAAGGAGGAATATTTAAATGATAAAGTAATGGAGAAATTTTTAATTGTGGAAAGTGGTTAACCCTAAAAATGAGGAAAATAGGTTAAGTGACCTATAAATGGGTTAAGTGACCTAGAATATGATTCTAAAGAAGATATTTGGAGAGTATAAATAAGAGGCAAGGCTCTCTCATTTTATATCACACTTGAGAATATTGAATATCTATAGGTGATTGAGGTAACTAAAGGATATCTAAGCAGAATTTCAGAGGGAATGTGAAGAAAAGAAGGCTGGAATTCAAGGGAGGATAAATTCTTTTGATGATGTTTTCTAAGGTATGTTATTTACAGGTCATCTCACTATTTTTCCAATAACTCTTTTTCTAGAATGATTCAGACCGTGAAATTGATAGGCCATTGAGGAAACATATCTAAGTATATGTGGTAAACAATTCAACTTGTGGGTCATTTTATTTTTGGAGTTACACTATGTGGAAAATAGGGTTTGTGGCTAGTCCTGAAACTAGTCTAAAACAAGTGTTTCGGGTAAAAACATCATAACTTATTCATAACAGATCAAAATTCAGTAAGACGAAATGTGTTGGTTAGAGTATAGTCTTTAGTATTTTGTGTAACAATTTCATATCCATTCAACAAATATTCTGTGCGGGGCACCCTCTACAAGGTCGCTCTCTAGAATAAGCCAGAATTCAGCAAGATATGCCATTTTTTCTATAACTCCTTTTCTAAGAGGTTCCAAGTAGTAACACCTGGAGGAATTGAATAAAACAAAATGAAGAAAATTGTGTACTATTTCATATATTTATTCATTACAGGTACATAGTTATGATTATTTCAAGTTAGGGTTGTTGACTAATCTCAAACTAGTCATGTGAGACTAAAGAAAAGTTTGATGAAAATCTTAGTCTCTTGTTGTGAAATTTAAGGAAGGCTTGCAGGTATGTGATCATATACACCAGGTCTATTACAGAGTTACAAATCATATTTAGATGATGAAATTGATGAGGGCTTTTGGTTAAGGTACATGTTGGGTTCATAGTTGAGACAAGTAGTTGATGAGTAGGCACATACATGAGGTGTATGGTTGATGATGTTGGTACATCTTGATATGTCATAGTAGGTGAGTATTTGATACATGATTGGTACATGGTTGGAGGCACTTGTTAGTAGTATTGTTGACACATGGTTTATGGATGATGTAGCATACTTGTATTGGTATATTATTAGAAGAACATATTGATCTTGGTGATGATTATGATTTGTTGTGTTATGGTTGGTCGATGCACATCTTTGAGAGTTGTCTTGGTGATTGATCTTGGTGAGTAGATATGATTTGGTTGATAATATTGATGAGATGGGTTGTTGTGATAGGTAGTTTGGACAGGTTGTCGTGGCAGGTTATTTGTACAAGTTTGGTGCACGGTTGATGCACTTGTTCATGGTACAGGTTTTGTACAGGTTGGTGCATGGTTGATGCACTTGTTCATGGTATAGGTTTTGTACAGGTTGGTGCATGGTTGATGCACTTTTTTATGGTACAGGTTGATTACAGGTTGAGGTACAGGTTTGTGCATGGTTGATGCACTTGTTTATGGTACAAGTTGATTATATGTTGATTGGTACAGGTTTACAGCAGTATATCTCACAGTGATAGTGTGACAGTGGTTCCATCATTCTACTTATACATCAGGGCGGTTGGACAGGGCAAGGACAGGTGGTTTTAGCTACCTTTCGGTTGTAGCCAGAGAACATAGGGGGTTGTAGCCTGCTTCTAGTTGTAGCCAGAGAATTGGGGAGTCGGAGCTTCCCTCAGGTTGTAGCCTCAGAAACTAGGGGATTGGAGTCTCCTTCCAGTTGCAGCTAGAAAACAAAGGAAGTTGGTGCTTCCAATGAATGTAATTATTCAAGACATATAAGAAAAAGCATTATGTGGTTTTCTCCCGCTTTGGGTTTCCACATAAAACACGGGTGTACTGTGTATGTGTATGATTGTTCATTTTTTCATTGCTTATTTACTTTTCAGTTATTGGATGATAATGCTACATTGACATAACACCTGGATTATATGGTTAAAAAGGATTATATTGCTCTATTATTGATTCACCCCCCCCCCCCCTCNCCCCCCCCCCCCCCTCCTCAGTAATCCAAAAATTTCTATCAGGGTTCGTTCCCTCAGGAAACGGTTTAACCACTGGAAGGAGATAATGGATTATTCTAAGAATGGAGTACCAATGTTTAATGGTCATAATGGTTTTAAGTATGAGATGTGGAGCATAAGGACGGAAGTATTTTTACAGACACAGGGAAATTATATTTGGTTATCAGTTGTTACAGGATATGATAGTTCAAAAAGGGAAAAGACTCCAACCAAGAACAAATTCAGGAAGAATAACAAAATAGCAATGGATTTCATTTGGGAAGGATTACCTAATCCGGTAAGAGAAAAGGTTGGTAAATGTTCATCGGCGAAAGCACTTTTGGATAAGTTACATGAAATACATTCTTCACCCAGCACAGATTCAGAAAATGTCAAAGAAGATGCAGATACAAATCAAGAAGAATTGTGTTCACCATGTTAAGTAGATTCAGAAGATGAAGAGTACATAATCACCAGAGGTAGGTTGTTTTGTTTTAATTTTGAAAAACGTGGACATCTTGAAATAGAATGCCATGAAGGAAATGAGACAGAAAAACTAAATGAAAAGGAAGACAATTATGAAGAAGAATTGATTAGTGTTTTAGATGAACTAAGAGAAGAAAACAATTCACTCAAGAAATAATTGATGAAACAAAAGGAAAGTGTTCACATTTTTTAAGAAGCCCAACAGGTCATCGAGAACTTAAGAACTTAGCTAGAAGAAGCCAGAAAGATCGAAGAAAATCTTGAATATCAAAAGCAGTGTTTGGAAACCAACATAGCAGCACAGAAGGAAGAAGCAGAAATGAGAGAGAAGATATTGACAGATCATCTTAAGGAAAGAACTAATGATCTAAACTAGCTTAACGTAGAGTTTGGTCAGGAAGAGAAAGGACTTGAAGAAGAAATAATCACATTAAAAATTCAGTCTGAAGAAGCGAAAAGAACAGAAGAAGTCATGAAGTCTCAGATAATGAAGAAAGAAGAAGAGGTTGAGAAGCTTGAAGAAGAAGTTGTCACATTGAGAAGTAAAATCGTTAAGCTCAACAAGAACATTGAAGAGACAAAAACATCCACATCAATTATAGAAAATGAAGAGAAGCACTCTAAGTTGCTAGAAAAGAAGAATGAAGAAAATAGAAAGAGTTATGCAGAAGTACCCAAAGGAAGGAATCATGGTCAACCAAAATCTAAGAAAATTATTGAAGATACATCTTCAAGAAGACCATCCATGTTCAAGCCACAAAGGAGCTTCAATCATGATCATGATCAATCAAGGCAAAAATTCAGAAGGACTACGCCATAAAGAAGTTCATTCACTCCCAGGTATGAAAATTTATTTATGGTCATTGTTTTTATTGTACTAACTTTGGACATAAAGTTGCAGATTGCATGGATTATAAAATAAATGTTCAAGCAAGAAGTGCATATGTAGTCGCACGTAACATTGAGTGTTACAAATGTCATAACTATGGACACATAGCCAGTGATTGTAGAAGCATGATCGATACTTCAATGAAAGAGAATATTGATATCAGATATAAGAAAGTATGGATAAGAAAACAGGAAGAACGGGTGAACAAAGACTAGGCACCAGAGATCGCAAGATTGGCAATAAAACGAGATGAAGAAAATTCTAAAGTGAAAAAGAAAGATGTCGGATACAAAAAGGTTTGGAAAATAACTAAAAGGAAGGAAGGACAAGTAAATAAGGAAAAGGTTCAAGAGATTGTACTTTCAGGCATTGTAGTGAAAGATGAATACACAAACACAAAGAAAGAAGTTAGAGCTCAGAGAGATAATGAATCTACCAATGAAGATGATGATGAATATACCAATGAAGATGATGATGAATACACATCAGAGCAGGAATTATTATGAGCCATTCGGCTTAGAGACTCCCAAGTAATATGAATATTAGACAGGGGGAGTCTATGCGATAGTTGTGACAGACCAAAGAACCATCCTTCGAGCAGCTTGTAGAGTTTGAGAAGACAGATTCATAGAAATAAGTTAGCACAAGTACAGTTTGATAGATTAATCAAGACTTCAAGACAGTATAGTGATAAATGGGTCAGCATTATGGACAGTTGCACAAGTAGAATCTTGGACAGTATGTACAGAGATTTCGGTAACACAAAGGTTTGGGTAAGGGACACAAGATTGTTTAATGTATAATGGTATGAGTGTTAATATATTTGAATGTATTACTATTCTATATGGATAGTACGTGTCATTCCATTTCTGGTGGTATGTGGAACATCACATAACTCCTCAAGTTTAGAGAGTTATGGCCATGAGAAGTTGGAGAACCCGGATTTGGGTAATGGACCCAAGTTTGTTTGATGGATAATGGTATGAGTTTTGATATATTTGAAGGCAAGACCATTCTATATGGATAGTACATGTCATGACGTTTATGGTGGTACCTGGAACGTCACATAACTCCTCACGTTTTGTTCTTACGAAGTTGGAGGACCCTCATATGTTGGCTTGAATCCCAAAAAGGTCAAAGAAGTCAAAGAGCTTGCAAAGAAGAAATTATTATTTAAATGATAAATTAAAGTGAAAAAGTCAAGAAGGATTATTTAAATAATAAAGTGAAGTGACATGATCAAAGAAGATTAATTAAATGATAAAGTGAGGTGACAAAGTCAAGGAGGAATATTTAAATGATAAGTAATGGAGAACTTTCTAATTATGGAAAGTGGTTAACACTAAAAATGAGGAAAATAAGTTAATTGACCTATAAATGGGTTAAGTGACCTAGAAATAGGTTAAGTGACTTAGAAATGTGTTAAGTGACCTAGAAATAGGTTAAGTGACCTAGAAATGGGTTAAGTGGCCTAGAAGATGCTTCTAAGGAAGATATTTGGAGAGTATAAATAAGAGGCAAGGCTCTCTCATTTTATATCACACTTGAGCATATTGAATATCTATAGGTGACTGAGGTAACCAAAGGATATCTAAACCGAATTTTAGAGGGAAGGTGAAGAAACAAAGGCCGGAATTCAAGGGAGGATAAATTATTTTGATGATGCTTTCTAAGGTATGTTATTTATAGGTCATCTCACCATTTTCGCAATAATTTTTTTTCTAGAATGATTCAGATTGTAAAATTGATAGGCCATTGAGGAAACATATCCAAGTATATGTGGTAAAAAATTCAGCTTGTGGTTCGTTGTATTTTTGGAGTTACACTCCGTGGAAAATAGGGTTTGTGGCTAGTCCTGAAACTAGTCTAAAACAGGTGTTTCAGGTAAAAACGTCATAACTTCTTCATGACAAATCCAAATTCAGTAAGACTAAATGTTTTTGTTAGAGTACAATCTTTATTATTCTGTGTAAAATTTCCAAATCCATTCAACAAATATTATGTGCGGGGAACGCTCTATAAGGTCGCTCTCTAGAATAAGCCAGAATTCAGCAAGGTATGTCATTTTTTCTATAACTCCTTTTCTGAGAGGTTCCAAGTAGTGACACCTGGAGGAATTGCATAAAAAAAAATGAAGAACATTGTGTACTATTTTCATATCTTTATTCATTACAGGTACATAGTTATGATTATTTCAAGTTAGGGTTGTTGACTAATCCCAAACTAGTCATGTGAGACTAAAGAA
>ML777063.1:488631-564634 GCA_009831015.1 Picea engelmannii | reverse complement strand
GAAAATGCTAGTCTCTTGTTGTGAAAGTTAAGGAAGGTTTGCAGGTATGTGATCATATACACCAGGTCTATTACAGAGTTACAAATCATATTTGGATGATGAAATTGATGAGGGCTTTTGGTTAAGGTACATGTTGGGTACATAGTTGAGACAAGTAGTTGATGAGTAGGCACATAAATGAGGTGTATAGTTGATGATGTTGCTACATATTGATGAGTCATAGTAGATGAGTAGTTGACACATGATTGGTAGATACTTGGTACATGGTTGGAGGCACTTGTTAGTAGTATTGTTGACACATGGTTTATGGATGATGTAGCATACTTGTATTCGTATATTATTAGAAGCACATATTGATATTGGTGATGATTATGAGTTGTTGTGTTATGGTTGGTTGATGCACATCTTTGAGAGTTGTCTTGGTGATTGATCTTGGTGAGTAGATCTGATTTGGTTGATAATATTGATGAGACAGGTTGTTGTGATAGGTTGTTTGGACAGGTTGTTGTGACAGGTTATTTTTACAGGTTTGGTGCATGGTTGATGCACTTGTTCATGGTACGGGTTTTGTATAGGTTGGTGCATGGTTGATGCACTTTTTTATGGTACAGGTTGAGGTACAGGTTGGTGCATGGTTGATGCACTTGTTTATGGTACAGGTTGATTGGTATAGGTTTACAGCAGTATATCTCACAGTGATAGTGTGATAGTGGTTCCATCATTCTACTTATACGTAAGGGCGGTTGGATGGGGCAAGGACAGGTGGTTGTAGTCACCTTCTGGTTGTAGCTGGAGAACATAGGGGGTTATAGCCTCCCTCTGGTTGTAGCTAGAGAATTGGGGAGTTGGATATTCCCTCAGGTTGTAACCCGAGAAACTAGGGGGTTGGAGCCTCCTTCCAGCTGCAGCTGGAAAACAAAGGAAGTTGGTGTTTCCAATGAATGTAATTCTTCAAGACATATAAGAAAAAGTATTTTGTGGTTTTCTCCCGCTTTGGGTTTCCACGTAAAACACTGGTGTACTGTGTATGTGTATGATTGTTCATTTGTTCATTGCTTATTTTCTCTGCAGTTATTGGATGATAATGCTACATTGATATAACACTTGGATACTTGGATTATATGGTGAAAAAGGATTATATTTCTCTATTACTGATTCCCCCTCCCCCCCTCAACAATCTAACAATTGGTTTCAGAGCGGGTTCCTTCAAGAAAGAGTTTAATCATTGGAAGGAGATCATGGATTATTCTGAGAATGGAGTACCAGTGTTTAATGGTCAGAATGGTTTTAAGTATGAGATGTGGAGCATAAGGACATAAGTATTTTTACAGGCACAGGGACATTATATTTGGTTATCAGTTTTTACAGGATATGATAGTTCAAAAAGGGAAAAGACTGCAGCCAAGAAGGAATTGAGGAAGAATAACAAAGTAGCAATGGATTTCATCTGGGAAGGATTACCTAATCTGGTAAGAGAAAAGGTTGGTAAATGTTCATCAGCAATAGAACTTTTGGATAAGTTACATGACATATATTCTTCACCCAACACAAATTCAGAATATGTCAAAGAAGATGCAGATACAGATCAAGAAGAATTATGTTCACCATGTCAAGCAGATTCAGAAGATGAAGAGTACATAATCACCAGAGGTAGGTTCTTTTGTTTTAATTGTGAAAAACATGGACATCTTGAAATAGAATGACATGAAGGAAATGAGACAGAAAAACTAATTGTAAAGGAAGAAAATTATGAAGAAGAATTGATTAGTGCTTTAGATGAACTAAGAGAAGAAAAAAAATTCACTCAAGAAAGAATTTATGAAACAAAAGGAAAGTGTTCACATTTTTTTAAAAGTCCAACAAGTCATCGAGAACTTATGAACTCAGCTAGAAGAAACAGAAAGATCGAACAAAAACTTGAATATCAAAAGCAGTGATTGGAAACCAACATAGCAGCATAGAAAGAATAAGTAGAAATGAGAGAGAAGATATTGACATATCATCTTAAGGAAATAACTAACGATCTAAACTAGCTTGAGGTAGAGTTTGGTCAAGAAGAGAAAGTTCTTGTAGAAGAAATAATCACATTAAAAATTCATCTTGAATAAGCGAAAAGAACAGAAGAAGTCATGAAGTCTCAGATAATGAAGAAATAAGAAGAGGTTGAGAAACTTGAAGAAGAAGTTGTCACATTGAGAAGTAAAATTGTTAAGCTCAACAAGAACTTTGAAGAGACAGAAACATTCACATTAGTTATAGAAAATGAAGAGAAGCACTCTAGGTTGCTAGAAAAGAAGAATGAAGAAAATAGAAAGAGTTATGAAGAAGTACTCAAAGGAAGGAATCATGGTCAACCAAAATCTAAGAAAACTATTGAAGATACATCTTCAAGAAGACCATCCATTTTCAAGCCACAAAGAATCTTCAATCATGATCATGATCAGTCAAGGAAAAAATTCGGAGGACTACGCCACAAAGAAGATCATTCACTCCCAGGTATGCAAAATTATTTTATGGTCATAGTTTTTATCATACTAACTTTGGACATAAGGTTGCAGATTGCAAGGATTATAAAATAATTTTTCAAGCAAGAAGTGTCTACGTGGTCGCACGTAACATTGAGTGTTACAAATATCATAAATATGGACACATAGCGAGTGATTGTAGAAGCATGATCGATACTTCCATGAAAGAGAATACTAATATCATATATAAGAAAGTATGGATAAGAAAACAGGAAGAACATGTGAACAAAGACCAGGTACCAGAGATCGCAAGATTGGCAATAAAACGAGATGAAGAAAATTCTACAGAGAAAAAGAAAGATGTCAGATACAGAAAGGTTTGGAAAATAACTAAAAGAAAGGAAGGACAGGTAAATAAGGAACAAGTTCAAGAGATTGTACTTTCAGGCATTGTAGTGAAAGATGAATCCACAAACATAAAGAAAGAAGTCAGAGCTCAAAGAGATAATGAATCTACCAATGAAGATGATGATGATGATGAATACACATCATAGCAGTAATTGTTCTGAACCATCCATCTTAGAGACTCCCAAGTAATATGAATATTAGACAGGGGGAGTCTATGCGATTGCTGTGACAGACCAAAGAACCATCCTTTGAGTAGCTTGTAGTATTTGAGAAGACAAATTCAGAGCAATCAGTTAGCAGAAGTACAGTTTGATAGATTAATCAAGACTTCATGATAGTATAGTGATAAATGGGTCAGCATTATGGACAGTTGGCCAAGTAGAGTCTTGGATAGTATGGACAGAGATGGATTCTTAAGAACACTTAGCAGGTTTGGATAGATATATGATAGTGCACGAGAGCATGGATTCATATATTTGTTCAGAGAGTGGTTTAGAAACAAAGGAACATCATCATAATGGATGATAATTACACAGGAAATGGCTCGAACAATGCTAATGGATTCCAAATTGACAGATATTTTTTGGACACATGCAGTGCATACATCAGTTCACATTCAAAACAGAGTAATGCTTGGAAACAACAATGACAAAACTCCCTATGAACTATGGAAAGGAAGCACAGACAACAACCTCTACATCAAGGTAACTCAAGGTAATATTTTATTGATTGAAATTTATGTTTTGGAAGTATTAATGGCGGGTTAAGACAGAAATTTGCAAAGGATATGCAGAATGAATTTGAAATTTCATTACTTGGAGAACTATCCTTCTTTTCGAGTCTTCGGATATGTCAAAGAAACTAATGAATTTTTATTTCTCAAACTAAGTATATCAAAGAAATATTAAAGAGGTTCGGAATGGAAGATTGCAAACCAGTTACCACTCCTATGCAAACCAGTTGTAAGTTGAGCAAAGATGATGATTCAAAGTCTACAGACCAAAGGCAATACAGCTCAATGATTGATAACTTACTATATGTGACAACATCTAGACCATATGTAATGAAGGCAATTGGATAGGTGGCACGATTTCAAGCAAGACCAAAGGAATCACATGTATTAGCAGTGAAGAGGATTTTTAGATATCTCAAAGGAACATAAGAGTTTGGATTATGGTATCCAAAAGGAAAGGATATATCACTTATTGCCTACATAGATGCAGATTGGGAAGGTTGCATTGATGACTGACGAAGCACCAGTGGAGCAGTGTTCTACTTGGGTGAGTGTTTAGTATCTTGGCTAAGAAAGAAACAATCACCAATATCCTTATCTACAGCCGAGGCAAAGTATATTGCAACAACATCATGTTGTACACAAGTTGTATGGATGAAACAAACTTTGACAGATATACAGGTTGAGTATGATGAGCCCATTCCAATCTATTGTGATAATACAAGCGCCATCAGTATCTCAAAAAAACCCGATGATGCACTCCAAGACGAAGCACATTCCAATCAAGTATCAATTTATACAAGAACAGGTTGCAGAGAAGAACATCAGAGTTGAATATGTGGGAACAATATAACAAGTGGCATACATCTTTACAAAACCACTTCCACGGGAAGCCCTTGAGTATATTCGCTAGAGACTAGGAGTAATTTCTACTCCAAAATGAATGCTTTTGAATGCTTATCTTATATGTCTTATATGTACACAAGGAAGCACCATAAATAGGACAAAGGGGGAGAGATTTATCAGATGAAAAGGTAAATTCTTGGAGAGAGAGCATAGAGGTATGTTTCCAAGGGGAGCGATTGTCACAAGGGAAGAATGAGCGATATGACTTCAGAGTGATACCCTTTGTCAAAGTAGGAGATATTATTCATATGAAGGGACAGAGAGTAATCAGAGGCTTATAAACACAAAGAAAAATCAAAGGCACATAGACAGGAGGAGCAGCCCCAAGGAGATTTCAGTCAAGGAGAGCAAACCCAAAGGGGGAGAGATAGAAACATTGATGAAGAGTATAAGCATGAATGTTATCATGACTAAGTGTCACCATCAATGTTGGTGTTGACATCAATGCCAAAGGGGGATATTGTCAGACAGTTGGCTTAGGTTGATGGATAGTTGGTATGGATTGTTGGTTGTCATTGATGTCAACTATTGGAGATTGATAATGTAGTTTGATGTCAACCCTTAGTGATTGATGTCAACCCTTGGAGAAATTCCATTAGTGAATTCCGGTAGCACAAAGGTTTGGGTAATGGACCCAAGGTTGTTTAATGTATAATGGTATGAATGTTAATATATTTGAAGGTAATACTATTCTATATGGATAGTACATGTCATTCCATTTATGGTGGTATGTGGAATGTCACATAACTCCTCACTGTAAATGTGTTGAACCTACACAGAATAGATCTAGATAGAAAATACCACACACATTTGTAGAGAGAAATTGAGAAAGAAGAAGCAAGAGAGCAAGAATGGAAGAATTCTCATTAACCGTATTCCACACTCAAAGAGTGAATAATTTACAATAGATATAGGATACATGAGTAACTAATGAGTCATAGTGGCGGTCTAGATTGATCTGGACATACACCAGCAGTTACAAGAGTAAACTGCCACCTAGTCTAGTCTCTCAGGCAGTTACAGGAGTGAACTGCCACCTAACTGAGTTAACTAGTCAACTAGTCTTCAATTAACTGACTGAACAAAGAGTAGTGAGTTGGCGATGATCCCAATGTTGCATGGTGACAAAACCAATGCAACATCTAAACTCAAATCAACTAGTAAAACTGAAGTGTCAACTAAAAGAGAATATTCTCCAAGTGGAATATTCTCCCCTAATATATAGGAGATTGGATAATGACTAATTATGACTAATAAACAAGGAATAACCTTAGGAAAAATAAATCCTAGGTGTGTGTGAAGTAACTCCAAAACCACCCCTAAACATCACTATGGTGAAAATAAAGAATGGGTCTCAGCTACGAGGCCATGTTAGATACCCAAATACAAAAGATACACTAAACTAAACAAGGAAAGAGGGAAAACCTCATGGGAACAAAACCCCCCCCTCAAATTACAATGCATAAAATAAAAAATGATAAGGAACAAAAGGCAATTGCTAAGCAACCATTTCCTTCACTCCAATAAGACCTCGCAACTGTGCAAGTTTGTGCTCCTTGAAGATTTTGTTGAAGATGTAGATGTCTGAACGGATGTTATGAAGTATAAGCATCATTTATATTTCCACACATATCCACTTTATCTTCTTGTAATGAATAATATCCAAATAAATTTTGGATGAAATTTTAAAAATCGTGGGGCCATTTCCAAAAAAATGCTGAAATTTTGTTGATTTTAAAATGATCATAACTTCACTTTCCGGACTCCATTTCGAACGATTTTGTTTTTTTGAAATTGGATATTTTTCCAAGAGGAATTCAAATATCCAATTTGTTTTTGCAAATTTTTCTCAGAAAATATCAGAATGGCGTCTGATGTGTGTGGCTCCCTTTTTGACTCTTGATATGCATGCATGGTGCATGCAAAAGTGTCTGCATGTGATTCCTGAGATGCATGCCATATATCTTCCACATGAATTTCAGAAAAGAAATCTGAAATGGAGTAGACATCATCTTCAATTAATGGAATACAAATTTCTACAAATACTTTTGTAGAAGACTCTTCATAATAAGACGCTTGATCTTCTGATGGCTTCTCTTTTAGCTCTATATGTTCGACCTCTTGGATGAAATCTTCACAATATTCTTTATTCCCAAATAGAACCTCCAATATGGTCCATAATTCATTTGGAGTTGATCCTTGTGATTCTTCATATACTTGATGGAAAAGTTCGGGAGAAACAGACATGTCGATACTTCCTATGGCCATATCTTGTTTATTGAGAAAGTCATTTTTCTCATCGACAGAATCAGGCTCTACTTCCATTTCCATGGTTATTTCGTATAAGCCTTTGCATATTAGCAGAAGAAAAAAATTTGGCTTCCATTCCAAATAGTTGTGAGGCATGAGAAGTATTTCCGGCGAATAAACTATGTTTTTACTATCTTCAATCTTTTGTACCTGAAAAAATAATTTGGTGTAGATTTTGCTTAGAAGTCTGTCGGCTCTGATACCATGTAATGTTTTGAACCTGCACAAAATATATCTAGCTAGAAAATACCACACACATTTGCAGAGAGAAATTGAGAAAGAAGAATCAAGAGAGAAAGAATGGAAGAATTCTCATTAATCGTATTCCACACTCAAAGAGTGAATAATTTACAATATATATATAGGATACATGAGTAACTAATGATCCATAGTGGTGGTCTAGATTGATCTGGATACACATCAGCAGTTAAAAGAGTAAACTACCACCTAGTCTAGTCTCTCATGCAGTTACGGGAGTGAACTGTCACCTAGCTGAGTTAACTAGTCAACTAGTCTTCAGTTAACTGATTGAACAAAGAGTAGTGAGTTGGTGATGATCCCAATGTTGCATGGTGACAAAACCAATGCAACATCTAAACTCAACTCAACTAGTCAAACTGAAGTGTCAACTGAAAGAGAATATTCTTCAGATGGAATATTCTCCCCTAAAATATAGGAGACTGGATAATGACTAATAAACAAGGAATAACCTTAGGAAAAATAAATCCTAGGTGTGTGTGAAGTAACTCCAACACTCATGGTTAGAGAGTTATGGCCATGAGAAGTTGGAGAACCCGGGTTTGGGTAATGGACCCAAGTTTGTTTGATGGATAATAGTATGAGTTTTGATATATTTGAAGGCAAAACCATTCTATATGGATATTACATGCCATGCCATTTCTGGTGGTACGTGGAATGTCACATAACTCCTCATGGTTTGAGAGTTATGGTATTATGAAGTTGGAGGACCCTCATATGTTGGCTTGAAGCCACAAAAGGTCAAAGAAGTCAAATATCTTGCAAAGAAGAAATTGGTTTTTAGATGATAAAGTAAAGTGACAAAGTCAAGAAGGATTATTTAAATAATAAAGTGAAGTGACAAAATCAAATAAGATTATTTAAATGATAAAGTGAGGTGACAAAGTCAAGGAGGAATATTTAAATGATTAAGTAATGGATAACTTTCTAATTATGGAAAGTGGTTAACCCTAAAAATGAGGAAAATAGGTTAAGTGACCTATAAATGGGTTAAGTGACCTAGAAATCGGTTAGGTGACCTAGAAGATGCCTCTAAGGAAGATATTTGGAGAGTATAAATAAGAGGCAAGGCTCTCTCATTTTATATCACACTTGAGCATATTGAATATATATAGGTGGCTGAGGTAACCAAAGGATATCTAAGCCGAATTTCAAAGGGAAGGTGAAGAAAAGAAGGTCGGAATTCAAGGGAGGATAAATTCTTTTGATGATACTTTCTAAGGTATGTTATTTACAGGTCATCTCACGATTTTCAACGTTTTTTTCTAGAATGAATCAGACTGTGAAATTGATAGGCCATTGAGGAAACATATCCAAGTATCTGTGGTAAAAATTTCAGCTTGTGGTTCGTTGTAGTTTTGGAGTTACACTCCGTGGAAAATAGGGTTTGTGGTTAGTCCTTAAACTAGTCTAAAACAAGTGTTTCGGGTAAAAACGTCATAACTTCTTCATAACAGATCCAAATTGAGTAAGACTAGATGTGTTGGTTAGAGTACAGTCTGTAGTATTCTGTGTAATATTTTCAGATCTATTCGACAAACATTCTGTGCGGGGAATGCTCTACAAGGTCGCTCTCTAGAATAAGCCAGAATTCAGCAAGGTATGCCATTTTTGCCATAACTCTTTTTCTAAGAGATTCCAAGTATTGAAACCGAAAGGAATTGCATACAACAAACTAAAGAACATTGTGCACTATTTTCAAATATTTATTCATTACAGGTACATAGTTATGATTATTTCAAGTTAGGGTTGTTGACTAATCCCAAACTAGTCATGTGAGACTAAAGAAAAGTTTGATAAAAATGCTAGTCTCTTGTTTTGAAAGTGAAGGAAGGTTTGCAGGTATGTGATCATATACACCAGGTCTATTACAGAGTTAGAAATCATATTCAGATGATGAAATTGATGAGGGATTTTGGTTAAGGTACATGTTGGGTACATAGTTGAGACAAGTAGTTGATGAGTAGGCACATACATGAGGTGTATAGTTAATGATGTTGGTACATCTTGATAAGTCATAGTAGATGAGTAGTTGATACACGATTGGTACATGGTTGGAGACACTTGTTAGAAGTATTGTTGACACATGGTTTATGGATGATGTAGCATACTTGTATTGGTATATTATTAGAAGCACATATTGATCTTGGTGATGATTATGAGTTGTTGTGTTATGGTTGGTTGATGCACATCTTTGAGAGTTGTCTCGGTGATTGATCTTGTGAGTAGATCTGATTTGGTTGATAATATTGATGAGACAGGTTGTTGTGATAGGTTTTTTGGACAGGTTGTTGTGACATGTTATTTGTATAAGTTTGGTGCATGGTTGATGCACTTGTTCATGGTATAGGTTTTGTACAGGTTGGTGCATGGTTGATGCACTTGTTTATGGTATATATTGATTACAGGTTAAGGTACAGGTCGGTGCATGGTTGATGCACTTGTTTATGGTACAGGTTGATTATAGGTTGATTGGTATAGGTTTACATAAGTATATCTCATAGTGATAGTGTGATAGTGGTTCCATCATTCTACTTATACGTCAGGGTGGTTGGACGGGGCAAGGACAGGTGGTTGTAGCCACCTTCTGGTTGTATTCGGAGAACATAGGGGGTTGTAGCCTCCTTCTGGTTATAGCCAGAGAATTGGGGAGTTGGAGCATCCCTTGGGTTGTAGCCTGGGAAACTAGGGGGTTGGAGCGTCCTTCGAGTTGCACCTGGAAAACAAAGGAAGTTGGTGCTTCCAATGATTGCAATTCTTCAAGACATATAAGAAAAATCATTCTGTGGTTTTCTCCCACTTTGGGTTTCCACGTAAAACTCTGGTGTACTGTGTATGTGTATGATTGTTCATTTGTTCATTTGTTTATTTGTTCATTGCTTATTTACTCTGTAGTTATTGGATGATAATGCTACATTGATATAAAACTTCGATTATATGGTTAAAAAGAATTATATTGCTCTATTATTGATTCACCCCCCCTCTCAATAATCCAACACCAAACAATAAGTTACTTAAGCATTATACCCAAGTTGTTTGGATGTTGATTTCAAATCTATTATCATTTAACATCACTCATGTTAAAAGGGAACTTAATTCAATGGATGATAGATTAGTTGTTTTTGTGGCTTCCCCTACTCGACAAATTTTACCTCAAATACTTGATTGTACATTCAAATCTCTATATCATCCTCACCTCCCTAACAACGTAGAATCGTGGCAATTTTTCCCTAGTCACGGAGGCATTTGATCTTTCATACAAAATGAATGTTTTAAGCCCAAGACCCAAGGAAATATTTTGTGTAGAAGACGAAAAATTTCCTAAAGGCTTGACTCCTCTCGAAAATTCATTTTCATCAAGTGATGTAGGCAACAAAGAAACACATAAGGAGGAGGAGTCGAAAAGGAAAGTTGGTGATACCATTTTTTTGAATATTGGGACATTTGAATCTCCAAAGATCATTAAATTAGGTGCCCAATGTTCTGATGAAGATAAAGCAAAATTCACAGAATTACTTCGTGAGTTTAAAGATGTTTTGTCTGGTCATAGGAGGATCTTCGTGGTTTCAATCCTGCTCTCATACAACATGTCATTCCTATCAAGGAAGGGGAAAAACTAGTTAGGCAATGGCAAAGACCTATTAATCCTGCGTTTGAAGCCACTATTAGAAAAGAATTGGAAAAATTGTTGATAACTAATATAATCTTTCCAGTTAAGTATTCTGAATGGATTTCAAATCTGGTCCATGTTCGAAAAACTATTGGTTAGATCAGATTATGCGTCGATTTCCATGTGTTAAATAGGGCAAGTGTCAAAGACCATTTTCCGCTTCCGAATATGGAAATGATTTTACAACAAGTTGTAGGGTCTCAAATGATGTCCTTACTTGACAGTTTTTCTGGATATAATCAAATCAAGGTAAAAAGGACTAATAGATATAGAACCACATTTACCACCCGTTGGGGCACATTTGCTTATGAACGTATGCCATTTGGTTTATCTAATGTAGGTGCCACCTTTCAAAGATCTATGCAAATATATTTTTGACGATCTAATCGGTAAGATTATCCAAGTTTATCTTGATGATTTGATTGTTTATTATAGAAACCGGTTGGATAATTTATGTCATCTTAGAAAAGTTCTCATGCACTGCAGAAAATATGGTGTTTCTTTAAATCCTTCCAAGACTATTTTCAGTGTCACGAAGGGTAAGATTCACGTTCACATTGTTTCTGATTCGGAGATAATTATAGATCCTGAGAGCATTATTTCCATTCTAAACCTCCTTACCCCCACCTCCCAAAAATAAGTTCAAGCTTTAATGGGAATTATTAATTTTGTTCATAGATTCGTTCCCGATTTTGTCATCATGATTAAACTAATCCATAATATTTTGAATCAAGATTGTTCTTTTTCTTGGATATATGATGTCGAGAATTTTTTCCTTGGGATTAAGAAGATGATCAATTCTACACCGGTTTTGGCGAGACCAAATTTTGAGAAAGATTTTTATGGTATATACCAATGCCACCAAGTAAGCAATTTTTGTTATCCTCTTTCAATGTGATGACCAGAAAAATGAAAAACATGTAGCTTACACGAGTCAGAGTCTATCAGATGATGAGATCAAATACTCTTATATTGAGAAACATGTTTTTTCTCTTATCAAAGCTATAGAAAAATTTCGCCATTTTATTTTGGACAAATATACGCAGGTAAAAGTCCCTTTGCATGTTGCCAAGTTTCTACTTTCACAAACTTATCTTTCAGGAAAAGTTGCACATTGGCTTGCCAAAATTTAGGAGCATGATTTGAAAATCATGACTTCTTTTAGCACTCTGTAAATTTTGTCTAGATGATAGACAAACGATAGAGGTAATTGTTTCAACCAACTTTAGTTTGGATTCTGACCCTTCCAACCAGAGAGGGCTCTCTTGGGCATATAGTTGTTTGAAATACTCAAAATATTTGGCAATGCATGTACAGAGGTCGGATTCTGCCTTAGTGTAAAACTTAAATGTGATAGGACAAAGTAGAAGAGCAGGGCCATTAGGAAATGGAGTTTGTTCCTAAAAACGTATGAAAGGTTATAAGCTATGTATTCCAGAGGGAACAAAGGCAAAATAGGTATGATTTTCAGCCAGATAAGTAATAATGCAATGGTAGAGGAAAAGAAGGAAAGACTACTATCAGCAAGAGGCGTCCAATAAAGGGAGAATCTCTTGGTATAGCATTAGAAGAAGAAACATGAAGGTTGGTCACCGAAAACAGAGCACCAATCATGAGTGAATTCTATACCAGGAACCAATGAACATACAACAAGTATAATCAATATGAGAAAGAGCACCAACAGACTAGATTCTTTCTCTTGCTTAAAGATTATCTATAGAAAAAAAAAACATTCATGAATATGAAATACATGAAAACATGTTGAACATCAACACCGTGATGAATCTCAACTATCCTAGAAAACCTTATCTGCTTATATTAAAATCCATAATAATATACAAAGTTTTTTTGCTACAAGGGTAGGCCCTCCTCTGGTAAGTCCCGAGACTTGGATTCCATATAAAATTGTTATAGTGATAACATGAGCTCCAAATGGGGATGTTATCCTCCCTGCGAGGTAGCAAAGAATAGTAGACCTTGTGCCTTATCCATTGGATATTCTCTCACGACAGGTGTGTACTGTATCATGACATGTTACAAATGTTCGTAAAAAACCGAAATCTGCACACTACTCTCACTTAGATGTTGAACGTTGCATATACCTGAACACTTTATTTGGAAATCTAAACTTGAAAATGCTTGATCCACAAGCTCATTCAAACCTGCCTACCCTAACTATTGAAATGAATTGTTAATCAAGTGAAATCATAATGCCATTGCATCCATGCCAGCATTTTATCCACTGCTTGTTTACTTTGCACGCTCTTGCTCCAAAGCATGTCTATTGATAATCCATTCGAGAAGTTATATATGAATTCAAATTCCAGAATTTCAAAACTATTGGGATTGTTTACTGTTTCTAGCAAAACTACAAATGGATCTTCCAACACATGCATAAGACAACAATCATGTTTCACTTTCTCCACTGCATTCTTGATTTCGTGTGATTTAACCTATTGATTGCCACCAAGAGGCTGAAAAATCTGCTACGACTATTGGGAATAATAATCTTCTGAATCAGAAGATGATGTTAGCTGAAATGAAAGCACTGGTAGAAAACAATCCATGTCTAATACTGATGTTGATTGGCCATCATCTTCATCCCTAATCTTACAAGCCATCACAAGATATAAATTCTGATTATTAAAACTCTCCATATAACATGCCACAGGGTCATGAAACATATGAGAAAATATATATTTTTGATGAACCAAAACATAAGGACAAGCCATCTTCACAAGTGTTATTTTTCTTTTCTCTTCTTCTTCAACCTTGGGACCATAATCTTCAAAGGAATCGAGTGAAACAACTGCTTCTTTATGATCTTTTTGAATTTCTGATTGAATCATGAGATACATTGTTTTATTGCCTCCCTGAAACTCTATGTCATTTTTTCGTTCATTTCCCAAAGTCTCCATAGATGGGGTTTTGTAGCCTTCATACACGTCCAATCCATTTAAAATTTGAACAACTACATCACTCACAGAGGAAGAAGGACAACTTTGAAACTCTTTGTTTTGCTGGAAATCTAGTTGAATATCTTCATCAATTTCATAAAAAGGCAAATGACTTTGAACAACAACACTTTTAACAACTTTCTGTGTTTGCTCGTGATTGGCTCTTAACAATTCAAAGGAAGAGAAACATAATGGAAGATAGCTTGCATTTGAAAGTATATTGCTTTCTTCAAATTCAACACCATACCTAGAGGGTTTCTGATCTGAAACATTATTGACATTTTGCTTGAGCATTTTGAAAGAAGCAAAACATAATGGCAAGGTTCTTACTCCTGATTCAGAAATTTCTTCATTTTCTTCATTCCTGTCATATGCAGATTTTCCAATTTTTTTAGATTGTTGAACACACTCATTTCCATATTCATCTTTACCCAATGGTTGCAATTCCTTGTCAATTTGTTTCAATAAATTAGTGTGATTTGGCATCAACACACATTCCTTTGCTTCAATGATGATCTTAGCATTTTCTTTCAACAATTTAAATGAAGAAAAGCATAAAGGTAAAGAATTTCCTTTAGTTGTTTCGGTACTTTCTTCTTTGTAACTATGATATGTAGGTTGATGGATCTCACTACACTATTGGAAAGGAACATTTTCAGATAGAGAACATGCAGTTGGTTGTTCTAGGAAGTCAGCATCATAATCATCATCATATTTATCATATATAGGAAAATCAACAACATCTGCAATGTCATCTAACAAAAAAAACCTTGGGGCATCAACCTGTTCCCTAACAAGTTGATTTGCAAATTCATTTTCTTAACTGTCTCCAAATAAATATATGAAACAATCAGCTCCATGCTTATCCTGGGGTGGATCAGAAGCTACATAAGTGCCCTCTCTTTCAATAAGTGAAATATAATCCTTTGAAAAATCATTAACATTTAAAACCTCAATAGGACCTATGATATTATCAATTTTATGCTCAAGATCCCAATCAAACGTTCTATGTTCATATTCATTTTCATGTCCTAGAGCACCCAACCCGTCATTTTGAATCTCTTCAAATGCTAGGATATTGTGTTGAATCTCCTTAGCATCATTAAACATTTGTTGTAAGGTCCTAGGTCTTCTTTCCATCAGGAGGAAAGACAAATCTGGGTGAAGAGTAGTGGCATATTGGAGCATGGCAGCAGCTTCAGTGGGTTGAATTTATTTGGGAAAATCATAATAAATGTTGGAAAACCTTCTACTGAATGTGGAAATAGTTTCATTGCTTTGCCTTTTTAAGGCAAAGAATTTTGTAAGTTGTAGGTCCAGAGATTTCTTCTTACCCCAAAACTTCGAAAAAACACTCTTTAATTCTTCCCATGAGCCAATTGTCTTTGGCTGCAAATGTTTAAACCATTCTTTGGTATCTCCTTTCAAATAATGAGAGAAATCCCTCATACAAACATCGTCATGGTCAATCTCAAACAAATCTATAAAATGGTCAAACTCTTGGATGTGGTTTTCAGTTGTGATGGCACCTGGTTCCCCATCAAACATAGGTAGGTACGCATAGTGCTTTGGAGGAAAATCATGAAGGATATAAGGTAATTTTAAGGGTCTGTATCTGTGGTTGGTCTTGGAGAGTGTTAGATCAAGAACAGGAGGTGAAATGTTAGCCTTGGTTTCATGAGACTCATAAACTTGGTCATGGTCATCACATGGCTCAGATGGGAGATTTTGATCAAAATCAGTGATAAACTGAGTGGATATCTGTATAATTTTAAGGGGAGGATATACAATTTCAATATTAACAGGATCATCATTTGGATGCAGCAGGTGAAGAAAAATGTGTTTAGCATGTTTAGGAAAGGACAAAAGGTAATTAATAAAAAAATATATTATGTCTTGGAAAAAACTCAACTTTAGGTACTTGTTTTCTCCCATGATGTCCTCTCATACCTCTGTCAAGGGATCTCATCTTCCAGTGGAGTCTCTAAATAACATTTGAAGCTTGAGTGGAGTCGCTAATAAAATCTACAGGCAACTGAGTCTTTGGACAGTGGATTCACCATAAAAAAATTGAATTCTAGATTCTTGAAAATGGAGTCGTCAGGTGAATGATATACAACCTTTTTGTGTCTGAATACTTTTCACAATCAGTACTCAGATTTGAACTTTGTCGTTTCTCCCAGGGAAGATTTCACCTTTGATCCCCGGCAGCAGCACCAAAATGTTAGCACTTTGTAAATTTTGTCTGGCTGATAGACAAACGACAGAGGTAACTGTTTCAACCAACTTTAGGTTTGATTCTGACCCTTCCAACCAGAGAGGGCTCTCTCAGGCATATATCTATTTGAAATACTCAAAATATTTGGCAATGCACGTACAGAGGTCAGATTCTAACTTAGTGTAAAACTTAAATGTGGTAGGACAAAACAGAAGAGCAGGGCCATTGGGCAATGGAGTTTGTTCTTGAAAACGTATAAAAGGTTATAAGTTATGTATTCCAGAGGGAACATAGGCAAAATAGGTATGGTTTTCAGCTAGATAAGTAATAATGCGATGGTAGAGGAAAAGAAGGAAAGACTACTATTAGCAAGAGGTGTCCAATAAAGGGTGAATCTCTTGGTATAGCGTTAGAAGAAGAAACATGAAGTCTGGTCACTGAAAACAGAGCACCAATCACGAGTGAATTATGTACCAAGAACCAATGAACATACAACAAGTATAATCAATATGAGAAAGACCACCAACATAATGGATTCTTTCTCTTGCTTAAAGATTATCTATAGCAGAAAAACACATTCATGAATATGAAACACATGAAAACATGTTGAACAACAACACCGTGATGAATCCCAGCTATCCTAGAAAACCTTATCTGCTTATATTAAAATACATAAGAATATACAAAGTTTTTCTACTACAAGGGAAAGCCCTCCTCCGGTAAGTCTCGAGACTTGGATTCCATATAAAATTGTTATAGTGATAACAATTTCTAGGACAATCAAGGGACAAGACTTAGCCCTTCACTTAGCTCAACATCTTGAAGCAAGTGAAGAACTTGACGATCAAGATAACCCTCTTTCAGCGTTATTTTATATTGAAAATCAAAATCTCTCTATATCTGAGCATCCTTGGTATAAAAATATGGTGTATTATTTGTCATATCAAAGATGCCCAGATGAGTTAGATCCTCATCAAATAAGGAGACTTCGCCTTGAAGATTCTATGTATTTCATTTTAGGGGACTCCTTGTTTAGAAGGTTTGTTCATGGTTTGCTTGCTGCTTCGATGTGTAAATGATGAAGAAGAACATAAACTATTACACAAAGTACATGGATCATCAACATCTGTCATCGATATTGGTGGCCATTTATCTGCTAAGTCTGTTGCTTTTAAGATCATAAGAAATGGTTATTACTGGCCATTGATCTTTCGTGATTCTTATAAATTTGGAAGGTCATGTGATAAATGGCAAAGATTCGTTGGTAAGGAATGCCTTTCTGTCATGCCTTTACAGCCTGTCCTTCCAAATTTCCCTTTTTCTAAGTGGGGTTTATACTTTATTGGTCCAATCAATCCTTCATCCTCTGCAGGACATATCTTTATTTTGACAACCACTGATTACTTTACGAAGTGGACTGAGGTTGCTCCTCTTAGACATGTGCAACATGACCAATTAATCTCTTTTCTAGAGTCTAATATCTTTTCCAGATTCAGCCTTCCATTACAAATCATTACAGACAATGTTCCAGCCTTCATTTCAGCGAAATTGAATCAATTTCTAGCTAAACTAGGGGTCAATCATTTCACTTCATCTGCTTATTATCCTTGGGGAAACGGACAAGCAGAATCTGCTAATAAAAACATGGTCATAATTATAAATAGAATCATAGAAGACAAACCTCGCCAATGGCACACACTTCTAACTTATGCTCTTTCAGAATACAAAACAACCACCAAAGCAAGTATAGGCTTTGTAACACCCATGTTTTCCCCAGCTTGTAAATATAACTATAACTTTCCTATAGATTATGGGCAGACTGAATATGTGTGGATGTTGGAATTGATGAACCTTTTTGTTATAAAAGGTAATGTATGTATTTATGTTATTAAATAAAATGGATAGTGTTGCATAACTGTTGAGGGGGTTGCCAAGATAGATCATGATGTTATAACAGAGATGGTGAGGGGAACCAACAATGGTTGAGATGACCCCCACCAGACTAGTACCTTACTGGATTTAAATTACTTAGACCCAGAACAATTCTCTGACCCAGAAATAAATTACCAGTCATGCTGGTAGTTGGGAAGCCCTCCTTAATAGTTAATCTAGAGATGGGCATAGTACCCATATTAAATACTTCCTTACCTAACCACGAACTGGGGATTCAGATCCATGCAATATTGTTGAGGAAGGCAAGAAAAGAAGGGAATTTGTGGGCAGAGGGGATTACGAAGGAGAAGAGCATGTGCAGTTCTTGGGTTCTAAAGATAACCGAGACACAAGCTTGCTCTGGGTGTAAGAAGTTGTTGGCAGCATTTTCAATCCAAGCTAGTAAATGGGGTTGCAGAGAAGGTGAGTGACTGAGGAAGCACTCGTTGCAAGCCCCCTTGCTTGGTGGAGAGAAAATCATTTTTCCAAGTTCCTGTGGGAGGAGGAGAGTGGTCTTTGTCCATGACTATCGTTGAACAAGAAGGAAGAGTCTCTCTAAGAGAATCATGATCTAGCTATGGGGTGGCCAATGGTAAATCCTTCTAGGAGTTGTTGTGCCTAGGGCTGGGTGAAAACGAGCACCCCTCTCAGCAGTTGCTTCACGATCTGGTTTCTTGATAAGTATTCTTATACTCTGTGTGCTAGAATTAAAATGAGTGGTTGGATGTCTGTGTCTATGATTAAAATTTGCATTTTATGATTAATAATAGAAATGCTTATGGTTTTTCTATGAACCCCTGCCTTTGAATGGTTTATGGTTGCCTTCGCTTAGTAGTACGAGAAGTACTATACATGGGTATACAAATGAATTCAGGAATAAGTTTACGGTTCCTGTACTGGTTGAAAAATACCTTTCCATGTTTCAGAACTTAATTTGTGTGAATAGAAGGTGCTTCCTTCAAACCAGTCATCCAAGAGACCACAGGCTCATCCCCACGGCCTTAACCAGATCTTGGATAAGAACTATGAGTGTAGCCTCTAGGGCTCAACAAAGTTCCATATGATCGGGACCTTGGAACCCTTCACTAGGTCTGAAAGGAGATAGGCTATCTTGGCTTTGGAACTCCAGGAGTCTAAAGCTCCTAGATGTTATGGCCTTACCAATATCAAACCAACTAAAGGAAACTTGTTGTTACGATTACCGAAAAGGTCGATCGACATCTGGTGATTTCCTTGACCATGATCATGGAATCTATCCCACCGTTAAACCCTGACCCACTTACCAGTCATGAAGTAACACGAGTCGTAGATCTGGGGATGCTTCGAGATCTTCCCTAGCCATTGGATCTACGTCTCGGTCAGTCTGGCGTTGACCACTCTGGGAGAAAGGGAGTGTTAAGCAGGTGGAACCCTCGAATGTTGAACTTGCGACCTGACAAGAACCATAGATCTGGGGACACTTCGAGATCTTCCCTGGCCATTGGATCTACGTCGTGGTCAGTTCGACGTTGACCACTCCAGGAGAAAGGGAGTGTTAAGCCGAGTAGAACCCCTGAACGTCGAACTCGTGAAGTGACGAGAACCATAGATCTAGGGATGCTTCGGGACCTTCCCTGGTCATTGGATCTATGTCGCGGTCAATCCAACGTTGACCACTCCGGGAGAAAGGGAGTGTTAAGCGGGTGGAACCCCCGAATGCCGAAATCGCAAAGCGAAAAGGACTGTCGATCCAAGGATGCTTCGGGACCTTCCCTGGCCATTACATCTATGCCATGGTCAATCTGACATTGACCACTCATGGAGAACAAGAGTGTTAAACGTTAAAAACCCTTGAATGTTGAAGTCGTGAAGGGACAAAGGCTGTAGATCTATGGATCTGTGTGGATCCATCTCGATCGTGGAATATAAAGGGTATTGGGAGGTTGTTGGAGGGAGTTCGGACTTCGGAGATCTGGGCGATATCGCAGATAAGAGAGGCTACAGACTCTCGAAGGTTGTCAATCCGGAGTGACATTGCACGTTGATGTCACCTAGGGTGATGTGGAACCGTGTTCAACATGCCACATGTCACCTTAATTCGTGCTTTTTACAGACCTTATATGCCAATTGGAACGTGACACGTGTCACCCATTAATGTGTCCATGTGTCTTCTCTTCCCTTTACCACGTGGCAATCCCCCCCTGGCACATACTCGTTGGGCCTAATAGCGTGTGGAGTACCCAGGACACTGGGAGTTCGGGACTTCAAGAAAGTTGGGAGGCTGGAATGATGGGGTTAACCGGTCAAAGACCCGGACCTACTTGTCTCTGCCTCTCCATTTAAGGCACCACCACGTGTAAGTGTGGACCCTCAAGGAGTCTGGGTTTTGGAACTCTTGAGGCTTGGGAGTAGTATATTAGATAAGCCGAAAAGGTCAAAGGTCCAAGCCATGTGGCACAATTCCAGGCTTTCGGGACTCCGAAGGACATGTTCTTAGATAAATGGGTGTTCAACATTGAACACTGAAATCTCTTAAGCCTATGTGTTAAATGATGACGAATTTCCTCCGTTGCATTTAATGATGGACGAATTTTCACCATATATGTAGGAGCGTTGGAGACCTCGGGAAGAGAATTCGAGATGGTTGAGGAAAGAAAAATTTCAATGCCCCATCCCTTAAAAAGGTACTTAGGGGTCAGGTGTGTTACATAGTGGTATCAAAGTGGGCAACAACACTTGGCCTGCTTGGGCTCATGAACAAGTCGTATAAATTTTATTAGAGAACTTTTAAGGGGTAACACCCTATCTTACCCCATTCATAAAAAGCTTATTTAAACCACTATTGAAGAGAGGAACGCAACTTTTTGCTATATGTTTTAAAAATCTGAACCGTTTGTTGCTAGTGTTCCAAATAATGAAGTTGACTTCACCTTACAAATTATATGTGTTGTTCGTAAACTAGTAGATAATTAACTAACTGAAAATGTTTTATTGGCACTCAAGCAGTCAGTGGACAAAAAGAAAAATACAGCATAAAGGATGGTGACACACCACGAGTTGGCGGAAATCTCCCACAATAGAGAAGAAGAATTTGTTGAGAGGAGGGTGGTGGAAACCCCTCCGGATTTGGCTGAAACCGTAAGAAGCCTTATGGCAGAATTACAAAGTTGTAAGGCTGACAATGAAAGGTTGATAAAAGAACATGAAAAATGAACTGGAATTAACGCAGTCCTACTACAAAGTTTATCAGATATACAAAGGCAGTAGCAACATGGACCAACAACTAGTCATGTAGACAAGCACCATACTAAGAAAAATCAAAGTCCGCCTGAGATACAAAAGCATAGTCCTAAAAGTGGCCACACAAGGAGGAGCACCTCAAAGAAGGCCCAACGTGGAGCCAAGAGGCATTCAATGAAAGAATCCTCTAATGAGGAAACTAACCACTCCAAGGAATTTTCTAGTACTGAGACCAGTTCACATTCCTAGAGGAGAAGAAAGAAGAAGAAACATTCCAAGAGCCATGACCCTAAAGAGTTTAAGAAATCCAAACCACCCACCTTCGATGGAGAGATTAAAAAGGGGAAAAAAGCATAATTTTGGCTACTCGGCTTAAATAAATACTTCAGAGTCCATGACTACTCTGAAAACTTAAAGGCACGAATAGTCATTTTCAACTTGAATGGAAAGGCCTCCATTTGGTGGGAGGACCTTAGGAATGTGAAAGGAATCCATGAGAAGGACTTGTCATGGAAACAATTTGAGAAACACTTCAAGAAGAAGTATTTGTCGTAAAAATACTTTGATGGGAAGACCAAGGAGTTCTATGAACTCAAGCTGGGACAAATCACAATAGATGAATATATCAAAAAAATTCTTGAGTTGATAAGGTATGTGCCCTACGTAAAGGATGAAAAGGTAAAGATGCAACAATTTATTAGTGGATTACCTCAGTCCTTCCGGGAAATAATTGAATTTGATGAACCAAAGACCTTAGAAGATACTATCCAGAAGGCAAGGTGTTGCTATGAGAATTTGTAGAATAAGGCAAAACCCCATGAGGACTAGAAGAAGAAAAGTAATTTGGGGTTCAAGACAAAGGGATTTAAATCCTCAAGATTTATAAACCATGGGAAAAGTTCTAAGATGAGCATTCCTACTAAAAGTGTATATCAATAGAATTTCCCATCTCAGAGTGGCAATAAACCCTTTGGAGAAACCCCGGGTAAGATTGATCATACCAAGAGAGAACCCTTGAAATGTTGGGGTTCTGAAGAAGAACATCTGCTAAGGGACTACCCATATAGGAAACAACACAAAAGGAGGGTCTACAACATCCAGGAGGCTACCACAGTCAATGATGTGGCTAGGAGCATGCCACAAATTTATGCAGCCTTGGATAATAGACAAGTTGACCACCAAGCTTCAATGGTGGAGATGGAAGGTATGATTGTCAACCATCTACTTCCTATTTTAATTGACCCTGGTTCTAATCTGAGTTATGTTGCCCCTCAAACTGTTGAGAAATGTAAATTGCAGCAACTAAAACATGTTAAATCATGGCAGGTACAACTAGCCACTGGAACCAAAAGAAAGGTAACAGAGGTCATACTAGCATGCCAATTCATTATGAATGGATTACCCACCCAAGAAACCCTAAACATGCTCCCTTTAGGATCCTATGACCTGTTGATTGGCATGGACTGGTTGGCTGCCCATAAAACCAAGTTGGATTGTTACAATAAAACTTTGGATTGTGAAGATGAAGAAGGAGAAAAATAACCCTACAAAGAATTCAAAAGCATGTCTCGGTGAGACAAATATCAGCCCTTCAAGTGAATAAGTATTCCAGAAAAGGGTGTCCTTTGTATGCAATATAAGTGTTGAACTCTGTTGAGATCGATAAACCAATACTAGAGGACCATCCCATATTAAGAGAGTATAAATATGTGTTTCCAAAAGAGGTACCAGTTCTACCTCCAAGAAGAGATATTAACTTTTCAATTGAACTTGTACCAGGAGCGGTGCCAATGTCTAGAGCACCCTATAGAATGAGTACACCAGAGCTAGTTGAGCTCAAACTACAACTAAATTAGATGTTGAACAAAGGTTACATTCGAACCAGTGTGTCTCCTTGGGGAGCACCAACTTTTCTTGTGAAAAAGAAGGATGGCACACTTAGGTTGTGCATAGACTATAGACAACTCAATAAGATGACAATTAAGAATAAGTATCCCTTGCCAAGGATTAATGACTTGTTTGACCAGTTAAGGGTTGCTACAATTTTCTCCAAGATTGACTTGAGGTCTGGATACCATAAAGTTGTAGATTTTAACCTTATACAATATTTATTGCAAACATATTTTTCAGTAAAAAAACAGAAAAGATAAAATGGCAAATACAAACATTACACAGAGATTTTTCCCCTGGAAACCCAAACCAGGAAAACCAACATATTCTATATTCATTCATAGTGATACATTGTTTACAATACAATATACATATAGGATCTAGCAGCATCCAAAACCCTAACCCAATGACATGGATTAGTCAACAACCCTAATTCCTTAACCCAAAATAGAAAACCATCGGCAAAGAAACCATGTGTCGAAAAACCACCTAAATATTTGACACTACTACTCGTGCAAAGAATATAACACATACCCAACATTCTCCCACTTGTTGTTTTCTTTGCATACAGGGGGTTACAGGGTTACATAGTCAACAATCCAGGGCAGCAATGCCCATGGATCCTCTACACCAAGAGAACTTCTCAGTGCTCACAGATTTTGTCAATGAGTCTGCAACATTCTTCAAAGTGTCCACCTTCATCAGCGATACTTTCTTTTCTTCAAACATGTCTCTCACAAAGTGATATTGAATATCAATATGCTTTGTCTTTGAATGATAAACCGAGTTCTTTTCCAGAAAAATTGCACTCTGATTGTCACACTCTATCCTTACAGCTTGTTGTACCAACCAAATACCCGAACACAATCTTTGTAACCATATTGCTTCCTTACTTGCATGAGTGGTTTCCATGTATTTCGCTTATGTAGTTGAAAGTGCCACTATATCTTATCTTTTTCTCATCCAACTTATTGCTCCTCCAAACAGGTTAAACACATACCCACTTGTAGATCTCCTATGATCCAGATCTCCAACCCAGACTGCATCCACAAAGCCATGTATATCCACCACTATGTCCAATCTTGTTCTTCCTTCATAGCACAATTCATAGCTAGCAGTGCCACGCAAATACCTGAAAACCCTTTTTACTATTGTCCAATGTTCCTTCCCTGGTTTTTACATATACCCGCTCAAAACTCCCACTGCATGTGCAATGTTTTGTCTAGTACAGACCATTACATACATCAAACTACCATATGGAACACGAGACATGTCCTCCTCTTTCTGTGTCTTGGGACACTGATCCGCAGATAACTTTACACCAACAGGAATAGGAACCTTGACCGGTTTACATTCCTGCATATTGAACCTCTGCAATATTCTCTCAACATATTTTCTCTAATTTAACCAGATTTTCCTCTTTTTATGATCTCTTTTAATTTCCATGCCCAAAATTAAATTTGAAGCACCGAGATCCTTCATGTCAAATTTAGAGGACAATTGAGTTTTCACATCCTGAATAATCTCCTTGTTTCTTCCTATCAGCAACATGTCATCCACATACAAGACCAAATAAATCAAATGATCACCAATTAATTTAAAATACACACAGTGATCCTCTTTGCTTCTTGTGAAGCCAAGTCCCAGCCCCTACCAATCCCAGAATGGAAATGGGAAACTATCTCCATGGATTTCATCACAGGGTTACTGAAATCAACCAAAGAGAATGATGCCATTATGGTAGTTGTGGACAAACTAAGCAAGGTTTCTCACTTTATTCCCATCAAATCAACTTGCAAGGCAATAGATATTATCAGTATTTTCATGAAAGAAATATTTAGACTACGTGGCATGCCTAAGGAAATCATATACTACAAAGATACAAAATTTACTTCAAACTTTTGGAAATCTTTGTTCAATGGTTTTGAAACTAAATTAGTATTTAGTACAACGTATCACCCTCAAATGGATGGGCAAACGGAGAGGTTAATCCAAGTGTTATAGGACATGTTAAGGATGCATGTAATGCATCAACCCAAGAAGTGGGAAGACTGCATACCACTGGTAGAGTTTATTTATAACAATGGTTATCAAGAGTCATTGAAGATGAGCCCTTTTGAGGCCCTCTATGGTAGACGATGCAACACCTGGAATAACCTAGTAGACAGAATCACACTCGGGCCATATATGCTAAAGGAAATAGAACAACAAGTAGTTCAAATAAAACATAATCTGAAAATAGCTCAGGATAGACAAAAAATCTATGCAAACAAAAAAAGGACTCCTAGAGAGTTCAAAGCAGGGGATCGTGTGTATCTTCGAGTTAGGCCCAGAAAAAATTCCTTGAAAATGGGAGTCTGTGCCAAGTTGGCACCTCGGTATTGTGGACCCTTTGAAATTTTGGATAGAGTGGGACCTGTAGCATATAGACTAGCACTTCCTCCCCATAGTGAAGGCACATAATGTTTTCCATGTTTCGTTACTAAAGAAATATGTACATGATTCTAATCATAAAATTGATTGGTCTGTGATTCAGGTGGAACCAGAGGGAGAATTCCTGCAATAGCCACAATGCATAAAAGACAGGAAGGAAAACCCACTCAGGAACAAAACCATTGCACAGGTCAAGGTGCAGTGGAAACACTTTGGTCCAGATGAAGCTACATGAGAAATGGAGGATGCCATGAAACATGCATACCCATTTTTGTTTACTTATGTACATACAGAGCACATCGATAGGTAGAACATCAAGGAAGATGTTCCTTTAAGGCAGAGGGTATTGTAACACCCATGTTTCCCCCAGCTTGTAAATATAACTATAACTTTCCTATAGACTCTGGGCAGACTGAATATGTGTGGATGTTGGAATTGATGAACCTTTTTGTTATAAAAGGTAATGTGTGTATTTATGTTATTAAATAAAATGGATAGTGTTGCATACCTGTTGAAGGGGTTGCCAAGGTAGATCATGATGATGTGAGAGAGATGGTGAGGGGAACCTATTATCACCTTAAAAAAAATTCATGTCGAGATCTAAAAATTTCAAAAATTTAGTGAAATGCTATACCATAGTAGAGGCGTGATAGTTTAGGGGGGCTAGCTATATCACACGATATATAGACAAATATAGTGAAGGTGGGAAGGGAGTAGATTGGAAGACCATCGATTTTGAAGAATCCCAAATCCACGGTTGAGGCACACATCAGACCGATAAATAGCACGGAACTTAATGTCGTGAAGGTAGACCGGGGAAAACCAATATGGTTTTGATGGGGGACGTGTGGCGCTCTTACACATGCATCAAGGTAGACAACGAATTGCCCAAAACCACTTTTCCCATGTCTCTGATGTCACATGGTTTAAAATGTCACATCAATAACTCGTGGGAAGGATGGAAGTTGGTCAAATCACCCCACATCACTGGTCCAGGTACTTTCCTAGATGACGTATCAAAAGGACGTCGTCACATAACTAACTCAAAGCTCATCATTTGAAATGGATTGATGAAGCGTGGCACACCAACGTACTATGACATTAATTCGTGATTAAAATGCAAAGACTATCAAATCTCAGATATGAAATCGTTTTATCCTACTCTGGGAAATTGCATGTTATGCATAAGAAAAACAATCTCGACCTGTGTTGATTTCCTGAGTCTTGTAAATTCAAAGGGTGGCCAAATCGCGGTCTCTGCAAAGTCTGAAAGGTATGGATAATACTCATCAAATGGTGTCTAGTGCAACTAGGTTCTCAACTAACGTGCCAAGCAGTAAGAAAGAAACATGGGTCTTGCAGATACTGGCAACTAAATTTCATACTAAACCTACAAATGAGACATAGTCGGGGGTAAAATTAAACCCCGTTAAGAGGGATCTTGTCATAAATGAGCACACGGACAAAACCTACCATATAGCCGCGACGAGGAAGAGGAGAAAAAAGCGGAGGACGAAGGCCAAAACTGAGATGATAGAAAGCGTTGGAGAAAATCTCGCTTAGTTGAGTACCCTGGAAGAGGAAATCGCCAAGTTGAGGTAAATCCTCAGGTAAATTTAGGTGTAGTTCAAAAAGTTTTGGACATATGGCGGCTTAATAAAAGGAGGTCTTGATATGACAGACCAGTTACTAACGGTCGCTTTAAATACTATAATTGTTCTTCCTTTTTGTAACTTGTATCTATTTTAGAATAATGAGGAAGTCGAAACATTTTAAATTCCTCGTGAAATTCCTCTATATATGTTTGATCTCAAGAGTATAGAAACATGGAGAAAGGAGGATCTTTCCCTTTGTGCAGGAAAAATTTGTAAATCTCTAGGGCTAGAATGAATACATGGATGCAAAGGTAGATTTCGGAATTTTTATGAAAGATTCTAATCGGTGGTGTTATGAGTCTCGTTTTCTCTCATAGTGTGTGATTCCTGTTATTATGCATTTCATTTTTCCTTTCCTCTATCTAAATTGAGAAATTAAAAGTCAAGAATTCATTATTCAATGCTCTCGGCTTGGCGATTTAGACTATGTTTATCTCTTCTAAACCATTTCAGAATTCATTACTATAATGCTCTGATAATAGTTGTGTGTTTCTTTTCTTCTGATACCATCTAAATTTTCAAGTATAAACTCAGAAGTCACTTCCTCATTTAGCCTTTTCCTCTTAATTGTTTTCATGATTTGGCAATGCATCCTGCATTTCTAACCCCATAGCCCAAAGGTCATCTTCATTTCTTCAACAATTTTATTTAAAAACCCCAAAATAGACCAAACCTAGCCACCGATTTCCATAGATATAGTAAGTGACACGAGAGATCCCTCTCTGAGTTGAGCAGGCTAGTGCCTCAGCTCTAAAGATGGTTGAAACAGTTACCTCTGTCATTTGTTTATTCAGCTGGACAGAATTTACATAGTGCTAATAGAACCAACAATGGTTGATATGAACCCCACCAGAACAATACCTTACTGGATTTAAATTACTTAGACCTAGAACAATCCATTGAACCATAAATAAATTACCAGTCAGGATGGTCGTTGGGAAACCCTCCTCAAGAGTTAATGAGGATATGGGTAGAGTACCCATATGAAATACTTCATGACCTAACCACGAACTGAGGATTCAGACCCATGCAATCTTGTTGAGGAAGGCAAGAAAAGAAGGGAATTTGTGGGAAGAGGGGATTGTGAAGGAGAAAAGTGTGTACAGCTCTTGGGTTCTGAAGAGAACCAAGACACAAGCTTGCTTTGGGTGCAAGAAGTTGTTGGCAGTGTTTTCAGTCCAAGCTGATAAACAAGGTTGCAAAGAAGGTGAGTGACTAAGGAAGCACTTGTTGTAGGCCCCCTTGCTTAGTGGAGATAAAATTGTTTTTCCAAGTTCTCGTGGGAGGAGGAGAGTGGTCTCCGCCCTTGACTGTTGCTAAACAACAAGGAAGAGTCTCTCTAAGAGCATCATGATCTAGATAGGGGGTGGCCAATGGTAAATCCATCTAGAAGTTGATTTGCCTATTATTGGGTGGAAATGGGCACCCCTCTCAGTAGTTGCTTCATGATCTAGTTTCTTGATAAGTATTCTTATACTTTGTGTGCTAGAATTGAAATGAGTGGTTAGATGTCTGTGTATATGATTAAACTTTGAATTTATGATTAATAATATAAATGCTTTTGTTTTTTCTGTGAACCCCTTCCTTTGAATGGTTTCTGGTTGCCTCTGCTTAGCAAAAGTAGAACTATTAGACATGGGTCTTCAAACAAATTTAGGAATAAGTTTATGATTCCTGTACTGGTCGAAAAATACCTTTCCTTGTTCCAGAACTTAATTTCTGTGAATGGAAGGCGCTTCCTTCAAACCAGTCATCCAAGAGACCACGAGCTCATCCCCACGACCTTAACCAGATCTTGGCTAAGAACTATGATTGTAGCCTCTGCGGCTTGACAAAGTTCCATATGCCTAGGACCTTGGAACCCTTTGCTAGGTTCGAAAGGAGTTATGCTATCTTGGATTCGGAACTACGGGAGTCTGAAGCTCAGGAACGTTATGGCCTTACCAATCTCAAACCAACCGAAGACAACCTATTTTTATGATTACCGAAGAGGTCGACCGACATCTGGCGGTTTCCTTGACCGCAATTGTGGGATATGTCCCACCGTTAAATCTTAACCCACTTACCGGCCTCGAAGTAACACGAGCCGTAGATCTAGGGATGCTTTGGGATATTCCAGAGTCATTGGATCTACATCATGGTTAGTCTGGCATTGACCACTTGAGGAGAAAGGGAGTGTTAAGCGAGTGGAACCTTCGAATGCCAAACTTGCTAAGTGACGAGAACCATAGATCTAGGGACACTTTGGGATCTTCCCTGGCTGCTGGATCTATGTCGCGATCAATCCGGCGTCGACCAATCTGGGAGAAAGGGAGTGTTAAGTGGGTGTAACCCTCGAACATAAAACTCACGAATTCATGAGAATCATAGATTGGAGGATGCTTCGGGATCTTCCCAGGCCATTGGATCTATGTTGCGGTCAGTCCGACGTTGACCACTTCGGGAGAAAGGGAGTGTTAAGCGGGTGGAACCCCCGAACACCGAAATCATGAAGCGATGAGGACCTTCGATGCAAGGATGCTTCGAGACCTTCCCTAACTGTTGGATCTATGCCATGGTCAATCCAACATTGACCACTTCGGGAGAACAAGAGTGTTAAACATGTGAAACCCCCGAATGTCAAAGTCATGAAGTGATGGAGGCCATAGATATATAGATATACGTGGATCCATCTCAACCATGGAATATAAGGGGTATTGGGAGGTTGCTGACAGGAGTTTGGACTTCGGAGCTTTGGGAGATATCGCAAATAAGAAAGGTTAGAGACTCCCAGAGGCTATCAGTTTGGAGTGACATGGCACGCTGACGTCACCTACGGTGACGTGGACCCATGTTTGGCATGCCATGTGTCACCTTGATTCGTACTTTTTAAAGATCTTATATGCCAACTGGAACATGACATGTGTCACCCATTGATGTGTCCACATGTCTTCTCAAACCCTTGTCATGTGTTAGTCCCCCCCTGGCACATACTCACTGGGCCTAATAGTGGGTGGAGTACCCGGGACACTGGGAGTTCGGGACTTCGGGAAAGTTGGGAGGTTGGAATGTTGGGGTTAACTGGTTGAAGACCCGAACCTACCTATCCCTACCTCTGCATTTAAGGCACCACCACGCGTAAGTGTGAACCCTCTGGGAGTCCAAGTTTTGGAACTCTAGAGGCTTGGGTGTAGTATATTAGATAAGTCGAAAGGGTTGAAGGTCGAAGCCACGTGGCAAGATTCTGGGCTTCCGGGACTCCAGAGGGCATGTTTTCTTAGAGAAAAGGGCGTTCAGCGCCGAATGTCAAAATCCCTTAATCCTATGCGTTAAATAAGAATGGATGTTCGACGTTGGATTTAAAGATGGATGAATTTTCACCATAGATGCAGGAGCGCTGGAGACCCCGGGAAGAGGATTCGAGATGGTTGAGGAAAGCGAAATTTTGATGTCCCATCCCTTAAAAAGGTACTTAGGGGTTGAGTGTGTTACAAGCTTTACTCCCTTTCAGCTCGTATACAGCCAAGAGGCTATTCTACCTATTGAACTAGAGATTTATTTCTTACGGTTGATGCTACAAACTAAAGAATTAAATTCTTCTGATGTTTCTCAAATGATAAATACACTACTAGCCCTGGAAGAACAAAGAAATTTGTCTTGGAAAATTTAAAAAGGGGCAACAGACAGTAAAAAAGTATTTTAACAACAGATCAAAGACCGTTGAATTTAAAATTAATGACAAGGTCTTATTGTGGGATTTAGCCCATGTTGAGAGAGGGAGACATTCTAAATTCCAAAAGTTATGGCTAGCTCCTTTCAAAATCGCTTTTAAACTAGACACAAATTCATATCTTCTTAAAGACACGGATGAGTGCTTGTTTTCTTACAATACCAATGGTTCCCACTTGAAGCATTATGTGGAACCATCTTGACCACTGACTCTATTTTTGTGTAAATATGACTGTTGTACTTCTTTTTGTATTTCGTTTCTTTTATTATTATTTATTTTTGTGTCATTTTAGTTTATTGGGTTTTGGTTTCTGTTGTTTGATTTTCATGGTCATGGGAAACAAGGTCTCGATCAATTTTTCCATAATTATGTCATTTATGTAAGTATTGTTGATCAATAAGAATAAAGTGATACACATTTGTTACGGTATTCTCCTGTCGAAACATTGATGGAACACTTTTTTGCTTTCAACATTGTTCTAGCATAGTTGGCTTTGATTTCTTCCTATCTTTTGTTATTCCTTTCTTCCCTCCATTCTGAGGATCAAGATGTTGGAGTTACTTCACACACACCTAGGATTTCTTTTTCCTAAGGTTTTTCCTTGTTTTTAAGTCATTATTAGTCATTATCTAGTCTCCTATATTTTAGGGGAGAATATTCCACCTAGAGAATATTCTCTTCAGTTGACACTTCAGTTTGACTAGTTGAATTGAGTCTAGATGCTGCATTGGTTTTGTCACCATGTAACATTGGGATCATCACCATGATAATGCGTACTTGCCTTGGGATCATCACCAGATTGACGCATTACCCTTGATTCCTTAATCTACTCCTCACGACACTATGTTCAGTCAGTTAACTGAAGACTGGTTAACTAATTAACTCAGCTAGGTGGCAATTCATTGTCGTAACTACCTGAGAGACTAGACTAGGTGGAAGTTCACTCCCGTAACTGCTCGTGTGTGTCCAGATCACTCTAGACCACCACTATGGTGCATTGGTTCTCCTCCAGTGTGCATTTATTGAGTCATACAGAGTATATCTTGTGTAAATTATTCATTATTCATTACGGTTAATGATAATTCTTCCATTCTTTCTCTCTTGCTTCTTCTTTTTCAATTTCTCTTTGTAAATGTGTGTGGTGTTTTCTAGCTCAATCTATTATGTGCAGGTTCAACACATTTACATGGTATCAAAGACGACATACTACTAAGCAAAAGCTACACCAAAATATTTTGCAGGTACAAAAGATTGAAGACAGCGAAAAGATGGATTTCCAAAAAGAATTCATTCTTACACCTTACAACTACTTTGCATGGAAGGAGAGAATAATGAGTCATCTCCGAACCAGAGGATTGTACAGGTTAACATTGAATACAGACATAGAACCGACATCAGCCATAGAAAAAAACAAGTATTTAAATCGAATGGATGAAGCACTCTAAACAATTTGCAGTCTTATTTCTCACGATCTCCTTTTTCACATATATTCCTGTAAGACTCCAAATCAGCAAAACAGGATGAGATGAGGGGACACATGTTGCAAGTGGAATTGCTCACATTAGATCCAAAACTCTTCGACAATATCCAGGATTTCTTTACAAAATTCAAGGATTTACTGTCACAACTCAAAGCTTGGGGGGTTGATAAATCTAAGGAGGAGAAACAAATGGTTCTCACCATTCTCTCCAAACTTGATCTTGAATTCTCTTTGTTTGTGTCCACATTCCATTTATTCAGATCCGCCTCTGGAGCCACCTGGGAAGATGCCTTCTCTTGAGGACTTTATTGAATCCCTAACACAAGAACAAACCAAGCTCATCAACATGGGAAAAATCAAAGGCCCAAAGGTGCATGCACTTACTATGCAAGATGGAAGCCATCAATATCATAAATCTAAAGATAAAGACAAAAGGAAAGCTCATGCACATATGAAGAAGGAAGGGTACACAAAACCCTTCACCGATGCCTCTGGATCCAAAGGGGGAAAAGGAAGAAAAGGGAATAAATGCACGTACTATCACAAAGGATTCCATCTAGAATATGCATGCATGCAAAAAAAAATAGATCTAATGTCTCAAATATTTCAACAAAACAACCTTGGAGATCGCATCCCCGAGGATGCTAAGAAGAAGAAGCCAGAAGATTAGAATCCCAAGAAAGGAAATTCTAGCCATGCCTTGATTTCCATCAACTCCTCTCTCGATGCTTGGATCGTAGATTCAGGAGCATCACATCACATGGCTGCCACAACAATAGTAAATTCTTCATTGGATGCATGCAAAGGTCATCCTATTCTGATAGGGGACAACTCTCTAGTCGAAGTCACCGACAAAGGAAGGATTAAACTCACCAATGAAAGCTTCGAGAATGTGTTGCACGTTCCCAAACTTTCCATCAACCTTATCTCTATGCATCAAATGAAGAATTCTGGAACCGAAAAGAAATTCATATTCACACCAAATGCAGTGGACGTCTATGACATGAAAACCACCTCCAGGGTTGATACTAGTGAGGTAAATCATTAATCTAGATTGTATACATTTTCTGAATTTATTGAACTAGATTCTGCTTTACTGCTTACTCATGTTGATGAAAGTAGTAGGATATGGCATGAAAGGTTTGGACATTTGAATTTCAGATACATGCAACAACTTAGCAAGAAAAGACCGGTTGATGGTCTACCCGACATCCATTTCTCCGAGGGAGTATGTGACGAATGTGTTCTTGGAAAACACCCTCAAGAAAAATTCAACAAAGGAAAGTCTCATAGAGATTTTGTGCCTTTACATCTGATCCATAGAGACCTTATGGGTCCTTTTCTGCATCCATCTATCAGAAAAGTGATATTTGTTCTCATTTTTGTTGATGATTTCTCACGTTTTACATGGATTTACTTTCTCAAGCAAAAATCTAAGGTCTTTCAACATCTCAAAGATTTCAAAGACCTGGTTGAGACACAATCCAAAAAGAAAATCAAAATCCTTCAAACTGATAATGAGTGAGAGTATGTCAATCATGAGATCCATAATATTTTTCATGAGGCAGGGATTCAGTTGCGGCACACAGTTCCCTGTACTTGCAGCAAAACAGAGTTGTTGAGCAGAAAAACAGATCTCTAAAGTAGATGGCATCTTGCATGTTGCATGCAAAGTCACTACCACAGAGACTATGGGTCGAAGCACTTAATTGTGCAACATACATCCAAAACAAATCTCCTGATAGATATGTCAAGGATAAGACCCCCTACGAGGCTTGGAACGGCCTCAAACTGGAAGTGACCCACTTTTGTATTTTTGGTTCACATGCATGGGCTCGGATTACCTCTGAAAAGAGGAAGGCACTTGATCCAGAGAGAACTTAGTGTGTTTTTGTTGGATACCTTGATGGTGTGAAGGGATATAGACTTAATGATCTTTCCTCGATCCAACTCATCATTGAGTGAAGTGTTCAATTCGAGGAAAGTGTCTCGCATGTACCTCAGCAGTCACATGCAGACACCTTCATTCTTCCACCTGTCCGAGATGATGAGCATGCACATGCCGACTCTTCTTCAAATGAGAGTTTTGATTCATATGATTCAGGTACAAAGTAAGTGCAGTCAGATGCAGAGTCAGAGCATCCAGATGCAGTTGCAGAGCTAGAGTAGAGGCCCAAGTGGGCACAGACTACTCTTCAGGATGCAGGGGATCTTGTTGGTGATCCAGCCGATACTTAGAGGACTCGATCTGATTTCTAGGAGCCTCCTGTTGCACTGACTGCCACTAAACCATTTCCCTTGAGACATATTTTCTTGATTCAGTCTTCAGATCCACAGTCTTATGGCGAGGTTGCTGGAAATCCCTTTTGGGAATCCGCCATGTAGGAGGAGTACAAATCCCTCCTCGAGAACCAAAATTGGGATTTGGTTCCCCTTCCTTCTAGGAGGAAACTTATCAGATGCAGATGGGTCTACAGGACCAAGAGCACAACGGATGGACAGATTAGCAGATACAAAGCCAGGCTTGTTTCCAAAGGCTTTTAGCAGGTGCATGGCATTGACTACGATGATACCTTCGCTCCAGTAGCGAAGATGGATTCCATATGATTGGCATTTTCCATTGTGGCAGCCAAGGGATGGTAAGTGCATCAGATGGATGTGAAGAATGCATTTCTTCATGGTGATCTCTCTGAGGAGATCTATATGGAGTAGCCCCAAGGATTTATGCAGGACTCATATTTGGTCTGTCGACTGAAGAGGTCCCTTTATGGCCTCAAGCAAGCTTAGAGGGCATGGTATTCCAAGATCGACTCCTACCTGTTGTCACATAACTTTATACATTGTAAATTATACCCGAATGTCTACATGCTCAGAATGGTTGGTTCACTTCTACTCTTAGTTATGTATGTTGATGATTTGCAGATCACTGGTTGCTCGACTTCAACGATTGATGTAGTCAAGAGGATTTTACATGACAGGTTTTGGATGATGGACATGGGTCCACTACACTTATGCCCTGGACTCGAAATCAGTCAAGATGCATCAGGCATCAAACTGTCTCAGGCCAAGTATGCATGAGATCTCCTTGAGAGATTTCACATGACAGACTGCAAGTTTGCTCTGACTCCTTTCCTATCAGGGATAAAACTTGAAGATGGTAGGTACACTCCATTGGTTGACAACACAGTATATAGACAGCTAGTGGGGAGCTTGTTGTATCTCACACAATCTAGACCAGACCTCTCCTATGCAGTTGGCGCAGTTTCCAGGTTCATGTAGGAGCCACATGAGCTAAATTGGAAGGCTGCAAAGCATATGATTTGATATGTAATGGCAACCATCACCTTTGGGATTCATTGTGCAATAGAATCTACATTATATCTCATTGGGTTTACTAATTCTGATTGGGTTGGTGATAGCATTGATCGCAAGTACACATCTGGTTACTCGCTCAGTCTTGGTTTCGGGCCTATCTATTGGTCGAGAAAGAAGCAAGTTTCCATTACTCTATCTTCAGCCGAGGCAGAGTACAGAGGGGTAGTTAACATAACCATTCAGGCTATGTGGGTACAACATTTTCTTGTTGAGTTGGGTATTCAGTTTCATCGACCGATCGTCATCTGGTGTGACAACCAAAGCACTCTGAAGTTCTGCAAAGATCCAGTTCAGAGGCAGCGAATGAAGCACATCAAGATCCACATGCACTACATCCTAGAATTAGTACACGAGGGGATCATCGACCTACAATTTTGTCCTTCAACAGAACAAATGGCAGACATCTTCACCAAGACCTTCACTAAGAAGAAGTTCCATTCTCTGCAAAGTTGTCTTGGACTGAAGGACACAGTTGCCTAGCAACTGTAATTCTTCTTTTTACATACATTATACCTTGAGGGGGTGGTTTTCCCATGAGGTTTTCCCTCTTTCCTCACTTTATTTCAGTGTATCTTTTGTATTTGGGTGCCTAACATGGCCTCATTATTGGGATCCATTCTTTATTTTCACCATAGTGATGTTCAGGGGGGGTGTTGGAGTTACTTCACACACACCTAGGATTTATTTTTCCTATGGTTTTTCCTTGTTTTTTAGTCATTATTAGTCATTATCCAGACTCCTAAATTTTAGGGGAGAATATTCTACCTAGAGAATATTCTCTTCAGTTGACACTTCAGTTTGACTAGTTGAGTTGAGTCTAGATGTTGCATTGGTTTTGCCACCATTCAACATTGGGATCATCACCATGCTAATGTGCACTTGCCTTGGAATCATCACCAGACAGGTGCATTACCCTTGATTCCTTGATCTACTCCTCACTACACTTTGTTCAATCAGTTAACGGAAGACTGGTTGACTAGTTAACTCAGCTAGGTGGTAGTTCATTGTCGTAACTGCCTGAGAGACTAGACTAGGTGGAAGTTCACTCCCGTAACTGCCTAAGAGACTAGACTAGGTGGCAGTTCACTCCTGTAGCTATTGGTGTGTGTCCAAATCACTCTAGACCACCACTATGGCGCATTGGTTCTCCTCCAATGCGCATTGATTGAGTCATACAAAGTATATCTTGTGTAAATTATTCATTATTCATTACGGTTAATGATAATTCTTCCATTCTTTCTCACTTGCTTCTTCTTTCTCAATTTCTCTCTGCAAATGTGTGTGGTGTTTTCTAGCTAGATCTATTATGTGAAGGTTCAACACATTTACACAGAAGCATATCAAAAGTGTTCTCCTTAAAAGTTATAAATATTTTCTCTTACAAGTCATATTGATTATTATGCATACAGTACCAATTCCCCTCATACATCTCACTTTCCATAAGTTCTTCCCCGAAATCCCATCTCATCAATTCCCTTAAACCATCATTTTCCCCATGTTGCATAATTATTTTATGAACACTCTCAAACACCTAATTCTATTGGTTCACGGAACCAAGCATTCTGAGTTCTAAATCTGTTGAAAACAAATTTCCCCATGGATTCGCCAGTTTGTTCACGCCCAAAAGAGAACATAAAATTCCTACCTACAAATGAGTTGCAATGCATTATTAATTATATATATTTTAAATGATACGAGATAGGTGGGACCCCTTTATAAAAATAATGATAGACCCACTCCTCTCACTACGCTCATGATTACCTTACAAAAAAAATTCTACAGTTTGAGAATAAGGGGAGATCCTAAACTGTTTTTATTTGCAACTAAGGGATATTGGTTGTGTTAGCAGTTTGATTTGAAAACGGAGAGAATGTTTATTTTATTAAAGATATCAATTTACTCTTGCTACCCCTACATGATATATTGCTCCAACTATAAGCCACATGTAACTTATGGTATATATATATATATATATATATATATATATATATGCAAAATGATTATTATGTTGGTTGTAATACTCCACTGGAAAGGAATGTGGGACATGTTATTTCGGTGCTAAGTGTTAAATGGGCAATTTATTACTATGAAATTCATATGAGAGACTTGTTATCCTTATTTTGTGGATAACTAAGGAGATGATGTCTGAATGCCCTCGGGTTGAAGATATGGAGTGCTGAGAGACTACATGGAAAACCCACTCACTCACTATGCTTTGCACAGATGGAAAACCCACTCACTACCACAAGGTGGTCATAGGTTTACATATGGCATCCACCACACCAGTTGGCTTCCAGAAGGAAGTGGGCCTTGTTCCATGAGGTACAAATCAGTATTTTGGTGACCATCATTTCAATATCTAAGCCATTTGATTATGTTGTATCTTATATTTGCTCTAGATTTCATGATATCTGCTCGGACATTATGCCTTTTGGCCTGCTTCACCTTGGTGGTTGACATTGTGCCCTGGTAAGTGGTCTTATTTGGGAATGGGTTTGTTGCTGGGAAATCCCTTAATGAACCATCGTACCATTCCTGACCATACTTACCATTTTCCATCATTATACCCCCTTGTTTCCTTATCTCTTGGGATTTTAGGGTGTATTGACCCAAGAAGGGGTTGTCCCTCATTCTATGGCAAGAAGGGGATAAAGACCCAGAGGGGTTGGTGTTGGGTAAAATATAAAATCCATATATGAACCTTCCAGATGCTTCATCCAGGGATCACCCGAGAAAGAAATTGTTGGCCCTTGACCAAGTTTTGGGAGATCCTTGGTCAAGTTTGACCTATTTTGGGACTTCGACAAACTGTCGAAGGTGGAGTGCAAGAAGAAGTAGACATCGCGGGATCTCGACCCCTTTTTGGGTCCTTTTTTGGATTTGGGATTATGTAACAGGTATGGGATGTTGACCCATGGGTTTATCCATGTTTAGGCCTAGTTTGTATGTATAAATAGATGTTAAAACAATGTAATGAGTACGAATAGCTAAGTGCTAGATCTATGTGATTGAAGGATTGTAAGTGCTCTGTGCATACTGTGTGAGACTTGCAGAGCTATGTGAAAGTAGTTGTAGGAAGGCTTGGTGCTTTACCCTATCTCGAAGAAGGAGGATCTGGAGGAGTGTGCGCAGATCTCTCATCTTCTACGGAGTATGATTTTGATGCTATGTGCCTGTAAGAAGCTTGACAAAGATAATAAAGAAGAAGATTTGGTGGACGTAGCCCCAGGGTGGGGGTGAATCACGTATATGTTGTGTTGCTCTACTTTGTACAATGTGTTGAGACATGTTGTCAAAGGCAGAGCGCAAGACGAAGCAGGGATCGCGGGATCTCGACCCCTTTTTGGGTCATTTTTGGGATTTGGGAATATGTAACAGGTATGGGATGTCGGCCCATGGGTTTACCCATCTTTAGGCCTAGTTTGTATGTATAAATAGATGCTAAAACAATGTAATGAGTACAAACAGCTAAGTGCTAGATCTATGTGATTAAAGGATTGTAAGTTCTTTGTGCATACTATGTGAGACTTGCAGAGCTACGTGCAAGTAGTTGTAGGAAGGCTTGGTGTTTTACCCTAGCTTGAAGAAGGAGGATCTGGCGGAGTGCGCACAGATCTCTTTTCTTCTACGGAGTAGGATTTTAATGCTATGTGCGTATAAGAAGCTTGACAAAGATAATAAAGAAGAAGATTTGGTGGACGTAGCCCCAGGGTCGGGGTGAACCATGCATAAGTTGTGTTGCTCTACTTTGTACAATGTGTTGATGTGTTTATGTCTTTACTTGCTAAGTGCTTTGATATAGATAGATATATATGTTTATGCTTTGTGCTAATGATGTATATGGATGTTAGATCTGACTTATATGAATGTTCTAGTGCTTGAATATGTTAGATCTAACCTACTTCTCTATGATAAGTGCTTAGATACATCAGATTTGAATGAATGATGCGATGCTCTATTTTATCTGCGGAGTAGATAGTGGTTAAATATTGATGAACTATCTGTGCTAAGTGCTATGTTAAGTATTACAATCACAGATCTGTGTCCCAACTAAGGTTGCAGACACCTGACTCCTGCAACCACCCCTGCCTCTACCTTGGGTGAGACTTCATCTACTTCACAGGTGTTGTTGAAAGGGCCGATAGTTAGGGTTTTGTTGGTGTGTTGTTCTAGCGTTGAACCCTGGGTCTGCCCCTGTGCCAACAAATGGTTCCGTTGTCGGGACTAAAACTATGATTGTTTGGAACTAAGGAAGAAGAGGCTTTGTGCAAACATCTGACCTGAAACTATGGAAGCTTTGTACGTAGATCAGTTGCCCTAGTGTGCAACATTCCACTTGACCTGTGAATCTTTGTGCCAAGAAAAGAGGTCAGATATGAAGAAAATAGGTAAGATCTGGAAGCTCTGTTCTTTGATAAAGGTAATAATAGTGAAAAGTTCTAGATCTGAAAGCTTTGTGCTCTATAGAAGTAAGATAAGTGGATTTTTTTTTTTTCAAAAGTATGGATCTAGGTATGTTTGATAGATTCTATCCTAGCTTGAAAATTAGGGAACTAATAGATGAAAGAAGGTTTGATATGCATAGATCTGATAAGAATGGTGAAAGATATGTTATACCTATGCATAGAAATAATATTTGGACTAACAAGTGGATGCATGATCCTAGAAAGAAATGTTTGCAGGTTAGCTACTATGATCCTACCGCGCAATACAGAAAGAGTTGGGAATCATTTAAAAGAAAGAGAGGATTAACCCTTTGTTACAGTTGCAGAAAACCAGGACATCTTGGTAAGGAATTCCTTAGGAGAAGACCTAGTTGTCTTTGTTGCAAACCTATGGACCATGAAGTATTGGATTGCCCTAGAATGATTGCTAAGCTTGAAGAAATGAACATGAGACAAAAAACCCTAAGGCAGATCCAAAAACTACGATTATGGCAAAAGCCCAGAAAGAATTAGAGAAAGTATTGCTACAGATAAAAGAAACCCTTAATGACCACCGACATGTCAGTTTATCAGAGATATTCAAAGAAAAAGAATGTATTGAAGTAAGAATAGGAGACTTCGACATTGACTGTGTTTTAGATGAGGAAACACAAGTGAATATCATGACAGAAAGAACTTGGGAAACTATAGGAAGGTCTGCTATGATTCATTCATTAGGAGGAATAAGACTATTCAAAGGGAAGCTGATAAAACTATGTGGAAAGCTCACACAGATACCTATGAATGCCAATGGGACTTCGACAGAGGAGGATTTTGAGATTGTTAAATTTATTGAGAACAACGCCCCATTTACCATGTTACTAGGAAAACCTTGGATTGAAAGAGATCAGACCAGAAGGAAAGAAGAAGAAGTTTTAGAGTAGAAGAAGCAAGAGTTAAAGGATTTCATGACTAGAAGGATCGCACACTTAATTGAAGAACATAAGAACATATCGAAGTTATTTAACACCAGAGACCCGGATGTTGAAGTTGCAAGAACACTAGACGACCCACAGAAGATCGAAGTACCTGTTCTAGATAAACAAGAAGTATCACCCTCAAATCTTAGAAAAGAATCTCAACAGCGCGAAGTAACTATGCCAAAAGAAGATAAGAATCAGAATGGAAAAAGCCATATCAAGACGAAGCTCACTGGAAAGAAAGCTAGAAAGCTAAGTAAGAAGAGATATTCGATCGAAAAGTTACAGAAGGTTCTAGAGGGAACTTCGCAGAGGGAAAATTTGCAAAATTGGAACTTCGTCGAGATAACAGAACTGTGTCACATGGCAATTCGCCAGGGCGAAGCAATATAGTCTTTGGGACCAATATAACCATTCGTCCAACCCTCTGAATGGGTATAAAGGCATTTATGGTTCACCACCAGACCGTTGGACCGCGCCATAATGGACAAAACAGAGTTAATGAAGGTTTATCGCCCGTTGCAAGAGATTTGTTGCTAAGTTATCTATTTATCCCGTCGTGCCATGCACTGAGAACACTTTTGCTAACCGTGAATCTGAGCCTGCAGATTCATTGTTTTTACATAGTGATCATTGCGTTGTTGTCTTCTATCCCTTTGCAGTGTCCAAGTTACTCCTCGAACCCGAGATTTCCAACCCCGAGCGTGTATGTCAGACGAGTTCAGCGCTGCAGAGAAAATTGTTGAGGAATTTATGATCAACCTCATGACCGAAAGAGTCATGTTGATGTCTGCAGGTGTACAAGATTCATCGATGAGAATGGTACAAGCCTCTCTGTCAACTACCCATGGAGCCGGACCATCTCGGCCATCGGTAGAAAAGAGAACCAAGCACAACGACAACCTAGCAAATGCGAAATTGATTCCAATCATATTGTCCGATTACATCCTGCCTCTGGTTGGCGTAGTGAATCGTGATAGTGTGCCATGAGAGTTTGAGTACACCATAGTGTTATTAGATAAATCAGTAGGTGCGAACAATAACAGATCTCCCTAGATCCACCAAGATCTAGAACAAAATAGGACATGACACGACTCTTTCCCTAAGTTGTATTCATTGACACTACTAATAAGAAGGAATGAGTGGCATACCTTTATATCGCTTTGTTGTTCCCACTTTGCTCCAGTGCTCTTGTGCAATCAGATCCAAGACAACACAAACCAACCAGAGTGAAGATAGCAAAGTATATTCAATGTCAACCTATGCATATGATCAAGGAGTTATGCAATAAAATAAGAGTGATTTTATGGGAAAGGGACATGCCACTGTATTATATTAAATGAAAGTAGAAGATACAACTGAATCGCCTTGATGTCGCAAGCTTCCTTTCAGTGACCCTTGGTTCCAACACACACACTTTCTCTGCACTTGCATGAAGAAGATCCAATACAACTTGATAGACCAAATAGAGTCTTCAAGCTTCTATCCAAGCAGACTTCTTCACACAATTCTTTCACCAATTCTTCATTCAATCTTGCTTAACCTTTTCCATGAGAAACCTTTCAATATATAGAAGAAGGAGAGATGGTTAAATGGATGAGGATGATCCCACTAAATATGAGAAGTCAGTAGGATGCCAACCATGTGAATGCCAACTCATTTTCTAGAAGATTCCCTTCTAGAACCTTCGTGACCTCTTCTCTTTTCCAAGCTTTGAAACAGGTTCACACCCTACCTATAGAGAAGACTGTGAACAATTCACACCCTAAGTTTGGGTTGCCTAGGAGAATGAAGGATTCTTGCACCCTGTAATATAGGCAGCCTGTGAACTCATCTTAAAAATGTGTTTTTTGGAAGGAGACAGCAGTCACTTCTCTTAGGCAAAAAGTCCTTCTGGGAGCCTGAATACATCACTTGTAGGGACATCACCAAAGTGACCAAAATCATGTGTAACAGAATTCCCCCCAAAGTATGAGGTTGAAACTTGTGACAACTGAAATACTTTCTAAAATGTGTGTGTGTGTCAGAAACAAGGAGCGCACCTAATCAGAGACCTATAAACAATCAAGCATCTGCAGAATATAATATCAGTTCTGAGGTAGGCATTCCCATGCTCAGATCACAAATGAATGGAATCATAAACGTAGGTCATGGCCACCAATCATACACCATGGATCCTTGCCATCAAAATGCTACATATCCACCAGGAATACATTGTGGATCTATGAAAGAAGACGTGAATTAAGACAACATAGCCACATGACATACAAAGTGGATCTATGTGTCGACACAAATCATACATACTCCATCGCAGTCTTGATCAAAAAGATGAGACCCAGGGTCTTCAATCTCATCACCTGAAAGTATGAATCTAACCATGTGATTACATGTGTTGAAGTCGAACATGGTAGAAACCACTTGATTACTAGTCGTTGATGAAAATCGTTAACAAGTGCGAGGGAAATCACCATTGATGTCAATGACTCCCAAGGTACCAAAGTACAATCCGAATGAATGTGAATGCATGGGTCGAAGTTGAGCATTCAGCAGAATCTCTCGATTAGCGATCAATGATGTGAAACCCCTGTCGAAAGCAAAGAGACCTGCCATTAAGGCATGCAGGTTCCAAGGTACTAAATGATTTCTTAGTCTTATTTCTGGATAATGAGTTGGATTCAATGGAACAAGACTCGTCATAGGAGGGTCATGATGTATCCCCCATCAATGACACGAAATAAGTAACAAATTTTTAGGATTAAACAAAGTATGAATATGGGTCGAAACGGACACAGGGAAGGCCGACATAGTAAGAATGGATAACTGCAGATGGCCGACTCAATAGAGGGCTCGTGTGAACTTCTCTTGAACATATGAATGACATGACCAAGGACTTGGCAGCACTGACTCAAAGACGACCCAAGATATGATATTGTCACAAGTCGAACGAGAGACAAATGGATTTCCCAACCCGGATTCAAATGATGAATAGGGGGTGTCATGTTCAAGAGCGACGCTTACTTCCATTAATATGAATACGAAAACACATCCCTTTCCCAAAATTTCCCTCTCCATTTTTGGCGAGTACCTCTTTATTTTTACACAATCTTGACGAGGATAACATATGCTTTTCGATGTAAGCTCATCCTTCATATGAGTTCCTCGGAGTATGTTTAACAAACCCTAGGAAGGAGTGGTTCGGTCCCATTGCGGGTCTTTCGATGTTTGTTTAACGAGTCAAGGATAGAAAACTTGGGGGGTTTTCATGTTTTGAGAGTCTGAAAAACACTTAAAGAGAACTCTCCCAGTTCCTTTTTTGTAAAAGAGTTCGACAAGACCAAAAAAGTGATAAACTATCGCCCGTCGAACGTTTTTTCAAATACTTTAACGAGCGTGAAAAGAACAAGATCGCTCATCCATCTTTTCATTTTTATGGAGTGTGAAAAGAGATTAAAGGATACTCCTTAACGTTCGTTGTTTTCGTGTTACCATGACGAGTACGAAAAGATGAGAAAAAGTATACTCGGTTACGTTCTCATATATTTTCGAGCGCGAGAACGAGCGAAGACTAAGCTCGAGGGTTTTCCTAAAAACCCTAAAAAAGTAGTCGTACATGCGACAAAAAGAAAAAACACCCATACCCCCTCGTTCGGACTTCAAAGTTGCTATACCTGCGAAAAGCCACACTCTCAAGGCTATAGGGCGTTAGGTTTTATAGACAAAATAATATAAAAAATCAACAAAAATAGTAAAAAGTGAATAAATATGGGTAAAAAGGGTTTTTTACCATTTCATTGTGATTTTGCCAAAAACTTGTCCAACATACCTCATTTTCCCCCAAATTTATTTGCTCAATTGCGGGAGGCATAAGCGATTATTCGGTGAACCGTCTCAGACAACGAGGTAATCTCTTGATTCTCTAACTTTTCCATGGTTTATTTTTAGTTTTTATTGGCAATTTTTTGGGTTTTGAGTCCATTTTAGGGTTGGAATATGCGCCCAATGATTCTCGCGGGTGGGCCATACGGGACCTATGAGAATCTAGGATTCTCGCAGGTGTTCTTCAGGGCACCTGCGAGAATCTCGCATTGTGCTAAAGGCTCACCTGCGGGGGCCGAAAAATGGATTTTGAAGTAAGATTTTGCTCAATAAAAATTATGCAAGAGTTTAAAACAAGTTGTTGACTCCCCTCTCATGGCTCTTTTGTAGGCATTTGACCATCACAATGTTGGAATGGAGAGAAAGGGAACATTATAAGGATGATTCCATTGTCGAGAATGACCCGGGTACAGTCACTGCCCTCCAGGACTGTGGGCTATTGAAATTTTTCAGGATTTCGAGCATGAGAGCCCATTTCAGGTTGTTGGAATACCTGGTCCACATGTGGGACGTGGACCAATAGTTATTTCACGTGGGAGTCCATATGTTGACCCTAGATATCGAGGATATCTATTTTCTAACGGGGTTGTCATGGCGTGGATACCATGCTACTTTGACCGGAGGCAGAGGCGGCAGGCTCCCTATGAGTGAGTATTGTCGCCAATATTGTGTTCCTGAGGCAGAGAGAAGCAAAGGTAAGGTTGACATTTGGGGGCTCCAAGATCTGACCCTACGGACCTTTTTTTTTACTATTTCACGTATGGCTGGGAGCACGGCTCCGCACATGGCTCTCTAGAGCTATTTCCAATACGCTATAGAGTGCACAGAGCCTCAGGTCTTCAACTAGTCAGATGTAGTTCTTCGTAGTATGAAGAGACAATTGATGAAGTGCAGAAAGAGTGACTTGAAGCAGTTTGGGTACGGATCACTTTTGGTGTCATTCTTCATCAAGAGGGTCCCACTGTTGTGACTATAGGTTGATTGGGGTTTACTGGCCCCACAGAATCTGAGGATGCTTAGGTGGTTCAACCTCATGGCTCGACATGTAGCAGGGCCCATAATCAAGTATAATGATTCATTTTTTGACTGGTTGAGGCCCCAAATGCTGATGATTAATGACTACGCATATGCTGGTTTGGATTTCTTAGGGGATCCGGATTTGGCACTGCCTGAGGATGCTCAGTGGGGTGACTTAGGTAAGAAGTACACATTTTGTTCTTTTTAAATGTTTTTGTAAATTTTATCATATGAAATGTTTTTATGTTTGTCCAAGAACTAATCAAAAAAATTCTTTTTGATGACACAGATGTGGGGCCATATCAACCTCCAGGAACGTCTCCTATTCAATGGTGAGGAGAAGCGGCTCTAGTGGTGAGATGGGATGTCGAAGACTACGAGGCAGTAGAGAAGAACTTGGAGGGGTTGACCGCGGACATCCCGAATATTACTATTGGGGAGATTCTGAGACATTACCAGTGCCATATTGTGGGCGTGTCCGAGTCTATCAGTCGACTACTTCGTATGGTGGCCCAAGCAGTTGTGTGTTATTGTGAACATCATCCGTGACACTACTTTGTAGAAGCTATGGGCTTCGTATTTTGAGATTTTGATCCTTGGACATAAACTTTTTGTAAAAAATTTTGATCATTATATACATATATATGGCTTCTACCAGCTTATTTTTTGTCGTGCTATACATGTGATGTGTGATTGGTTTATAAATGTCCCAAATATCTGTCTAACACATAGTTAGCTAATGCATCATTCAATGTATTTAGACATCTAGGAATGTGTTGATATTCGATATAATCAAAATAACATTCCAAGAGGCGAATTCGTAAATATACCCGTAATAAAGTAGGAATTCAGATAGCATAGATGTTACTTAATTGTAGTACTACTAGTTGCGAATCGAGTCCTATAACCAGGTGGCGGATACCAAGAGAAATAGCATCAATCAACAATTCGATGACAGCGCTATATTCTGCAATATTGTTGGGTGACAAAAACTCCGACATATGGAAACCAAGCACAATGCAAGATAAGCGGTCGAAGGCAGAGACCAAATAACGAAAAAGCACACAAAAAGTATGATACACTAAAATACAAGCACTCATGCACAGGTGGTCTTAAGCATAGTACTTCTTTAAGTATAACCCATTTATGGGTTCACTCAAAGGGATACTGTCGTAGTCCACTAACTCATAAGCTCCTTTCTCCAAAACTCGTCTGACGATATAAGGACCTCGCCACATAGCTTCAAATTTTTCGGCTCCTAGCATATCTCGATCTTGTTCGTAAAGGAGAACCAGATCACCTTCGGAGAAAACACATGGCTTGACATGTTTGTCGTATTGGGCTTTGATGTGTTTCTTCTGGGCTTCTATAACTAGGGTGGCATCGCTATGGGTTTCGTCTAATTGCATGAGATACAACAGACGTTCTTCTTCGGCAGAAGTGTTTGGAAGAAGTTTGACGGCTAGTTTTAGGAAGGGTATCTCACATTCAATCAACAAGATGGATTCTATACCATAGACTAACTAGAATGGTGTAAACCCAGTAGCAGACTTAACGGATTTCCGGTAAGCCCACAATGTTGAAAACAACATCGTGTGCCAACTCGTTTTGTGAATCCCTATCATTCGTCGAAGCATGGTAATGAGGATTTTGTTTATTGCTTCAACTTGGTCGTTGGCTTGTGGGTAATAGGGTGTTGAGTTTTCATGGCGAAGACCCAACTTTTTAGTGAGTTCGGACATCATGAAGTTTCTAAAGTGGCTACCGTGGTCGGTAACGATAGCTTAAGGAACTCCAAACCGAGCAATGATGTGATTGAATATAAATAATGTTGCAGTCCTTCTGGTATTGTCGAATGTTGGCATCGCCTCGGCCCATTTCGTAAAATAATCTATGGCTACAATAATTTAACCATGCCCCCAGGCTGAGTGAGGGTGACATGTCATGAAATCGATACCCCATTTCACAAAAGGACCAACGGAGACCACAGGGTGTAGAGGAGCAGGGTGTGATCGTATTTTATTATTGTAGGTTTGGCAAGCGTGGCATTTTTGGACGAAAATTATACAATCGTTAAATAAAGAAGGCCAAAAATACCCTGCTCGTAAGATCTTCTGGGCAGTAGCATACCCAGACATGTGACCACCACAGGCTCCAGAATGGCAGTCATTGAGGGCTTTCTCGGCTTCGTCAAATGTGAGGCAGCGTCGAAAAACGGAGTCAACCCCACGAAGATAAAGAGTATCACTGAGGATAATATACTGACGGGCTTGGTAGTGTATTCAACGACGATCAGTGCTAGACAAATTGGGCCGTAAAGTCTGGGTCTGGAGATATATGATGATATCTCTGTACCAAAGGTCATCGGAACTAATCGGGAAAAGGGATTCATCAGGTAATGAATTTGTTGTTACATTTTTCGTCTCAGAGCAGGGAAGGTCACATATCAACTCGGAAAACACCAAGGATTTCTTGGACTTAGCACGTTCGAATTCTAAGTCAAACTCCTGGAGTATTATCATCCATTTGGAGTATTTTCCCCCTAGTAGTTGGCCTGTAAGAATGTGCTGCATAGGGTTGCAGTTAGAAATTACTGTAGTTTTGCGAGAAAGGATATAGTGACGGAAACGTTGAACTACTTGGACAGCTGCCAAGGCCAGTTTTTCAACATGTAGATACTTGGTTTCGGTAGTTTTGAGACTCCAACTCAAGTAATGGATGACATGTTCGTCATGAGAATCATCCTATTGGACGAGAACCATAGCGATGGTATAGTCCGAGGCTGCGAGGTAGAGGAAATAATCCTGACTGTAATCAGGTGGGAAGAGTAGTGGGGTACGTGTCAAAGACAGTTTCAAAGCTTCAAAAGCTTTGTTGGCAGTGGTATCCCATACAAACTCAGAACCTTTCTTGAGCAATCGCATAAATCCAAGAGTTAGCTCAGCATAGTTCGGGATGAAACGACGAAGAAAGTTTGCCTTCCCTTGCAAACTTTGTAACTGGCGAAGTGAGGAAGGAGGAGGGAGATTGAGAATCGCCTCGACCTTCAAAGGATCTACCCTGACCCCTTGACGCGAAACAATAAAGCCTAGAAGTTGATCATATTCTACGCAAAAAATACATTTGAGGGGATTCAAGCGTATGTGGTAAAACCGACATCGAAGAAAAATGGTGTGGATCTGTATTGGATGATCTACACGGCGCATGGAATGAGCGGGTAAGTCATCAAGATATGGCTTCACAATGTTCTTTATATCATGAAAGGCGTAAGACATAGCATGTTGAAAAGTTGCATCGACAGTCTTTAAACCAAATGGAAGTTTCTGGTAGGCGAAAGTGCCCCAAGGACAGATAAAAGTTGTCTTGTGTTGGTCTGCGGTATGACATTGATTTGATTATATCTGGAGAAACCATCCATCAGAGAGACGATTTCACTTCCGGCACAATCGTCGACGATCTGGTCAACGAAGGGGGTAGGAAAGTTGTCTTTAGGACAAGCTTTGTTAATGTCCCTATAATCAACGCACACACGGATTGTGCCTTTTTTCTTATCAATCGGAACAAGATTGGAAACCCAGTCAGTTAGAGCCAAAGTGTAAATAAAGCCATCTTTGAGAAGTTTCTCAACTTCAAGCTTGATAGCAGCTACTTTACGTGGGTGGACCGGACGAAGTCGTTTCCGGACGGGTTTAGCGCCCAGGTATGTCTTAATCTCATGTACCACAATGTCGGGGTCAATCCCCGAAATTTCTTCATAGCTCCATGCGAAGAAGTCATGAAATGCTTGGAAAAGAGACATGTAGGTGACAACTTCGTCATGGGAACACGAAGCTCTGATATGCACATTTTTGACAACTCCACGTTTTATGGATATGTCGAGGGGGATGGTGGGTGAGATATTACTTAAGTTCCCTTCGTAGAACATGTCGTGTGTAGACTCGGGAATGGTAGAAATAATGACAACAGGTCGACGGAATCGAGATTCATTGGTAACCCTCGATGGTGCGTTGTTCTAGGAAGAGGATGGAACAATGATGTCCATCGTCCCAAGGGGTATCTTCCACGGACATAACAGACATAATCATCTCGTCTGTAGGAAAAATGATGCTAAATGGATGAGGAGATAAATCACCAAAAGAGGGGGTTGTCGATTGAATACGTCGATAAGCGGATTCGACCGAACTCAAAGGCATTTCGTCGCCATAACGAAGATGATCATCAGGGTTGGGTACCATCCATGGGTCGTAACACGCAAGGGCTCCGTGAACAGAGGTGGAGATCATGTTGATCGAGGCGACAAACGGGTGTGGAACATCGGCTGGTGGGATGGGGAAAGTACCCATCAAAGAGGAATCTTTAAGAAGACCCACACCGATGTTCTCATATCCAAGGGGGGGTTTTGTAATGAAAGGTACGTTGTCGGTATGTGCATCAGAGTGAAAGAAGGCCAATTGGTCTACGGTAACTACTTTCCCTTGATGCGGGAAATGCACGACATGGAAAAGAGTGGACACAATTGTACGCATGGAATCAATCCAACTACGACCAAGTAGAAGGTTGTAATCAATAGGAGTGTCAAAGACCTCCACTTCAATGTTGACCGTTTTGCCTTCTAACGTAATAGGCAACGATGGGAGGACATCGAAAGGCTTAAAACTAGAGCCATTGAAGGCTTTCAACGTGTTGTGGGATTCAGTCAAAGGAGGAGAGTCGATGGCTTTCCAACAGGTAATAGACATGACACACGTCGAGGCACCCTCGTCAATAACTGTTCTACAAATGTTTTTGTCGAAGACAATAACTTGGATTTGGAATGCAAGTTGAGGGGGTAGCCTTGGAATGTGATCTTCCAAGTCAAAGATTATTAAATACGTATCTGTATGGTCGATTCCACCAATAGCTTTCAACAGTGCCTTTCGTTGTATAGAAAAACTCTGAAGGACTTCGAGAGCTGACATCGCGGACGGTGCTTGGGCCAGATCTTCAACAATACTGTAGTTCTGGGCAACACCTGCATGAGGATTGAAAGCCGATTTTCGAACAACACCCTTTGGGGGAGGGCAAAGAACTGTATCTAGGCTCGGTCATTCGAGATGAAGAGGACCGTTGGTAGGTGGAGTCGTGGGAGATGGTTGGACCAATGAAGGAGGTATTGCATCAACCATTTCTTTGGAGGAAGAATAATCTTTTTGCTCGAGTGGTAAGTGTGATGTCAATCTGCTTTGAATCACCTATACACATTAAGACATAGGATGTATTGGAGGGGGAAGGTTGGTCGTGAATGACCAATTGGGCTTGTTGTTGAGAGGGGAAGGGTTGTGACAATACGGCCGGAGTGGGGGGTTTCATGGTCCCTTGAAGGAACTTAGTAACCTCAGCTCGTCGTGGACAATCCATAGTGTAGTGATCATCACCACAGATAAGACAAGGGTATCGGGGTTTGTGCTTATCCCTATCATCAACAGGTGGTGCTTTGGTTTTCTCAGATTGCAGATTATTTTTATCCTCCTTTTTCTTACCCTTTCCCTTTTTGGATTTATTTTTGCCGTTGGGGGTAGATTGAACAGAGCTTACCTCATAAGTCTTGCTGGTGGGAGCGGTAGGAGACGGAGCATTTTGAACATTAGAAGAAATGGGTTTGGGGTTATTGCTAGAGGTTTGGACGAAATGAGGTTGGGCATGGAAAGTGCCAATCACACCATCAGCTGCATGAGAAGCAGCGGGAGTAGTTGAAGTAGCGGAGGTAGAAGGACGAGGTGCGTCAGGGAGTAAGTCGTAAAGAGTACCCATTTGTGAATAAACAAGGTCGAGGCATTGAGCACGACCGATTGCATGTTCTTCTATGACAACTCCACCCATGGCGATGTCACGAGAGATGTCGTTCATGAATGATTCTGTGAACCACTCTGCCAACAATTGATCAGGAAGTTCGATTTTGATGAGACGTCGTCTCCGTCGCCACTCATGAATGTGATCAGAGATATGAGTGGCATTGGCTTGTTTGAAAGAACTTAAAATCTCAGTTCTCGTTTCGTAGCGGATCGGTAATTGGTAGTGGGTGAGGAAATCCATAGCGAGGGTGTTGAAGTTGGTGAAGAAGCCTCGTGGTAATTCTATATACCACTTCGCGGTGGAACCTGTGAGGGTTCGCTGAAAAATGCGTAAACGAATAGAGTCATCCATCAAGGAGTTGGATGAGCACCAAAGGTGAAAATTCATTACATGATTGTTCGGGTCCTCTCCCGGTTTACCATCGAATTTAGGGATGTCGGATGGTAGTTTGGCTGGTATGGTGGGCCATTGAGGAGAGTGACAGATCGGATCATTTAAAATCCTCAACAGATCAGGGAGGTCCAGGGTGGCTAAGAAGGGTAATTGTCTATTCACATGTGGGTACTGGTGACTTTGGGGAGGGAGTCCCGTCGGTAGACCAGTGGGACCATAAGCAGTTTGCATATAATGTGAAGATTTGAGCAGATTCAGTGGTTGGTGTGGAGGCAAGTAATTCATAGGGTTGTACCCTTGAACAGGGACGTGGGGTTGAACATTCGAGCCCCAAATAGAATTAGACGTGCCTGGATATGGTTGGCCCGTACTAGGGGGTATGACGGGGCTAGCTTGAGGCTGTTACCCACCAATCGAGTGAGGATTATGTTGTATAAGATAATTCCAATACTGGGCCAAGGATGGAGGTATGTTTTTTCCATAGGGTGGGGTCGGTGGGGGTTTCCCTCCAATCGGGGGTTGCGTCCCAGTTGGGATTTGTCTTGCAAAAGGGGATTGGGTTTGGCCTCCTTGGTGAAATTGTCCACCAACAGGAATCTGGTAATTAGGTGTGAAAGACGGGATGGTGCCACTAGGGTCGGTGCCTCCAATAAAAGATGGAAGAGGTCCTTTGAAAGGGGGTTGAGGAAGTGTCAGAATAAAACCGGGAACGAGATGGTGCCCAGAAGAAGTGGAAATGCTAGGAGTTTTGGATGAGATTTGCGTAGGAGCAGGAATAGAAACATTCAACACATGATATCCGGGCAGAAGGGTTGGGGTGAATCTGGGCGAAAGCGGTGTGCTAATGGGGGCTTGGCTAGTCGTTGTAATCCTGGTGTGAGGACTCGTAGTATCTGGGACCATTGGGTAATAGACCGTTTGTAGAGGGATAGTCAAGATGTGGTTAGCTGGCGGAGCATCTGTACCAGGAAAATAATAGGCAGTAGTAAAAGGTATTGCGTCTAGATTAGATGTTTCGGGAAACTCAGGTGCGACAATGATATCAACGCCTGCTCCTAAGCCAAAGAGATCCCGTCTAAAAATGCTAGTAGTCCAAAAAGGATCTTGACCCTCGGGTCCTATAAAAGGTCTAGTTGGTGATCCAGAAGACTGAACAACTATATCTCCAGAAGAATTCACTCGCACAATACGTCTCCCGGAGTCGGGAGGAAGTCAAAAGTCCTCTCGAGAATTGGTAATTCAGAACCATTCTAAAGAGTTAGTTCTTTCCACTAGTGGAGTGGCAACGTCTTGGACTTCACTCTGTTGAGGAGAGCCCTCTAGTGAGTTGGTAGGCAAGGGTTGAGAACCTTCCAGATCTTCTGGGGGTAGGCCTTGCATTCTACGTGAACGGCATGGAGGGTCAATAGTGATTGAGTTAGAATTTTACGAAAGAAATTCTATGGCCAACTTGGGTAAACAAACAACATGTGCTAACAAAATCTAAGAAGCAAAACCAAGCAAACAAGGCCTTCTAATTTTGAAGTCACTAGTTGGTGATTAAATCCAACGTCGCAACGACGAGACAAGAAGGGGCTGGGCTAGGGTGGAAAAGTTACGTTGATGACCTGCTTAATGGACTTACACCCTGGTGCAAGCCCCCACACACAATCGTGGGTATACCCTCCAAGGAGCCTGAGTGAGTCTGGCCAACGTCAATTCCAGGTACTGTAAAGACTTACCCCTTCACAGTCACCTTATGTAAGACCCTAACAAGATAGGCTTCTAAGGTTACCACCAACAACAATAATACCTGGGGAAACAATCGACAGTTCGATCCACATGCAAGGGAAGGGTATCTAGCCCGAAATCAGCTTGAGAGGATTCCACTCATCATTGTGAGTATATCTTCAAGTGAACCACGTAATACGTGCAATCTTTACACCGATATCAACAAAGCATGGTGAGTAACTCTGTCAATCTCAATGCGACCTCAAGTTTGACCCTTGTGTGAGAAGGGCTTCCCAGGACAAAATGCTGCAAATGGAATTTGACACTCCTTATCACAAGATACTATTGTGTGTTTTGTTCTTTGGAGAGTGTGTCTCACTGCCTATTCCAAAGCTCTAGCCTAGCTAGTGTTGGTGTAAAAGAGCCCTAGAAAAAGTTACTAGTTGAATTTTAAAATTACGCAATATTATTAAAGATTGTTGTTACTCAAAAGGAGACAGAAATGAAATCGATGTTGTGTGAGACTCTGACCCAACAATGCATAAATAAGAATGAATGATACAAATTTTTGTTAGATGAATCCTATTTACAGGAGGGAAAGAGGAAATTTTTGGAAAAATGTGAACTACGATGTATGATCTTCTCTGAAATGTAATATCAAACAACCATGAACAATGCAAATTCCCTACTCGTTCTCTTTGAATACTTGAATGCCAATATTTTCGAATAAAAAATTGCTTAAAAAAAAGAAAACGTCTTTATTTTTTATTAGAAACCAAGCAACAGGGATGGAACTAAGAAAAAGTAAGCACCCAACGAAAAAGAAATACACAACAAACACGCAAATCGATCTTTCAATGAAGACAAAAATAACAAACTGACAAGACCAGTCTCTTCAAATGCACATGGGTAACAATTTTCCAACTAATAAGCAATTGAAAAGGACAATTAATCTCAACTTTTAATCCAATCAAAGACTCCCGACCAAACAAGCACTTGAATTTCAGAATCGGAGATTATACCCTTGTTAAGAAAAGGTCAAGAGGTAAAAATTGAGAAAAAAATGAACCAGAAGAGCTTTCGATTTCCGAAAACTAATCATTCACGAGATTTGAAGTCAAGAAACATTCAATCATTGGCCAGAGAAGTTCTTTCCAGACACACCAACCAATCTGGGCATCTGAAGACACAAAATACTTACTCCAAAAATTTTACAAGTGAATTCGTAGTCTGACAGTGGGGTACAGTGCGAGAATTAAGGATTCTCGTAGGCTAGACACAGGCAAGGTGCGAGAAGTTCGCACTGAACTGAACACTGGGGTGCAAACCTTAGTTATTCTCACAGGCTACAGAAAGGTGCAGTGCGAGAAGGTCTGTAATCAAGCAAATTTTGGAAAAATGGCAAAACTTTTGAGGGAACTTTTGGATCCAGGGAGTCTGTGAGGATCTCCTCAAGACTCAGAGATTGATTGGGAATGAAAAAGGGTAGGTCAAGAGAAAATGGCCAAGAAAAAACCACCAAAACAGGTTGGATCCTCAGTAGAGTAGCCAATTTTGTTATCGGATAAATCGGTAGGTGCGAACACTAACAGATCTCCCTAGATCCACCTGGATCTAGAACAAAATAGGACAAGACACGACTCTTTCCCTAAGTTGTATTCATTGAATCTACTAATAAGAAGGAATGAGTGACATACCTTTATATCGCTTCCTTAGGTCTTTGTTGTTCCCGCTTCACTCCAGTGCTCTTGTGAAATCAAGTCCAAGACAACACAAACCAACCAGAGTGAAGATACCAAAGTATATCCAATGTCAACCTACACATATGATCAAGGAGTTATGCATAAAGTAAGAATGATTTTATGGGAAAGGGACATGTCGTTGTATTATATTAAATGAAAGTAGAAGATACAATCGAATCGCCTTGATGTCACAAGCTTCCTTTCAGTGACCCTTGGTTCCAACACACACACTTGCTCTGCACTTGCATGAAGGAGATTCAATACAACTTGATAGACCAAATAGAGTCTTCAAGCTTCTATCCAAGCAAAGTTCTTCATACAATTCATTCACCAATTCTTCATTCAATCTTGCTTAACCTTTTCCATGAGAAACCTTTCAATATATAGGAGAAGGAGAGATGATTAAACGGATGAGGATGATCCCACTAAATCTGAGAAGTCAGTAGGATGCCGACCATGCGAATGCCAACTCATTTTCTAGAAGATTCCCTTCTAGAACCTTTGTGACCTCTTCTCTTTTCCAAACTTTGAAACAGGTTCTCACCCTACCTATAGAGCAGACTGCGAACAGTTCGCATCCTAAGTTTGGGTTGCCTGCGATAATGAAGGATTCTCGCACCCTATAATATAGGCATCCTATGAACTCATCTTAAAAATGTGTTTTTTGGAAGGAGACAACAGTCACTTTTCTCAGGCAAAAAGTCCTTGTGGGAGCCTGAATACATCACTTGTAGGGACATCACCAGAGTGACCAAAATCATGTGTAATACATAGTCACTGCATACTTCCCGAAGGGGATACACGCAGTATGAGCAGAACAGGATAAGATCACAACGTTGAAGTTCAATGACTTCAACCTCGGAGATCGCAAGATCTATGATATGATCACCTCATACAAGTACCTAACTAGAACAAAAGGGAAGAATTCAAAGATAATCCCCCAGTGGTGGACGATGAACCTCACACAGTCCACCCTGTTGAATGTCATGAAGATCCCACACTTCGGAAGACACCAGGAGGTCAATGCTTGTGTCAAGTTGTTACTGTCACGTTACCATGGCGACTACTTATGGATAGACCACTGCATTACATTTGACCCAACGTTGATCCACAGGATCACAAGACTAAGTATACAAGGACCCGACATGTAGGACTTCTACCCAGGAAAAGTCGCAGATCACACACTCGCATAAAAGATCAAGGATACATACGGTGATGTTGAGAAGGGAATAAGAGGCTACAAGTTAGCTTCCACCGGAGTGGTGCAGTGCGCCTAGCATGTCAACTGATAGCTGGAAAGTTAGTAAGGAAGAACCGACCTACGCAGGTCGTCGACTTTGTCATTGACCTCACAGGGAAGTGAGTGGAAGGCCTATAGATGAATTGGGCGAAGTACCTAGTTAACCAGTTGGAACTAGACTACCGAGAAGCAAAGGATCAGGGTTATGAAGTTCATTTCAGATGGCTCTTGATCCTCATTGCATTTATTGCCTGGGAGATGCCAGAAGGAGCAACCTTCCCAAACATCGAGCCATTTGAACCGCTTGTCGTGAAGTTTTCTACCCTGTGGTATTCAATTGATATGAACAAACAGTGGCAGTCGAATGTTGTGTTCCATACATACTACCTCTAGCTAAAGCGAGACATCGAAGCCGAGCTTCACATGACTATGAACACCTTAAAAAGGTTCTGACACCTGATGAAGTTCAGCGCAGATCGACACTTCACTTACATTATAGCACGAGCAGATGAACATAAAGAGAAACTCCAGACATATTATAAGCTTACAGAAGAAGACCTTGAGGAGATCACTAAGGAATGGTCCATTGACCTCCTTATTCTTTCCAACCCTGTAGATACATCTGATATTGACAGCCCAAAGGAGACTCATAATGAACAGAATATACACGGAACCAGTAGACAGAAGAAGACTGAGGAGGTCCAAAATTTAAGCAACACCTCAGGAAAGACTGCTTCAATGTCACCTAACCGAGGGGGTGATGATGAAGTAGAAGTTGAATAGAAACAAGTAACACCACCCATAGATGAGGTTGACCCCTTGAAGAAGAGGAAGGTTTCCCCCCTTAAACCTTCTTCCTGGAAGAAATCAAAAGTCACCATGACCAAGATGTAGACTGCCCTCACCTCCGATGATTTTGACTTCATCATAACATCCTTGAACGATGCTTCACTGGAAATAACAGAGAAATAAGGAGCGAAGAAGGAGGAAATGTATGATAGAATTGAAATCGAACTCTGAGGGTTACAACAGGCCCTTCAGTCCAGCTGCGCAGTCTCCACTGCGCCCCTGCCATCGGGAGAACCAGAGTTGGGAGATGAGCCAACCCAACTCCACCGACTGGCCGATACAGTCAAAGCTCGCCTTCGATGAGCACAAGAAGAAATAGAACAAGTCACTCAGGCCTTGAAGCAAGTGCAAGGAGTACTTGTAGAGAAGTGTAGAGCTACCGAACAGGAAAAGATTGCTCTCCAAGCGAAGTTTGATGAAGAAAAACCACAGATGCAACAAGGAAAAGAACAATTGCTCACAGAGAAAATCGAAGTGAAAGAAGCAATCAGCAGAGCACTTCGCTCTGTGACAGTCGTAGAAATAAAGGTAGAGGATCAGGTCACGCAGCAAGTAGAGCAGCTCATAGAAGCTATCCAGCAGCTACAGCAACGCATAGCAGATTTAGAGCTTCGCACAATGCCTGAGACTCCACAGGATATAAGGGATCAAAGAGAAGCTATTGCTCGAAGCGCAGTTGAGAGAATAAAATCCCTTGCCATGGAATGTAAGCAACTTATTGATCACAGTGCCCAGACCTATGAGCAACTCACTAAGAATCCAGAACTGGAGACACTGGAATCACAACTCCAAGAGGCGGAGTATCAAGACGAAACGATACAAGCGTAGTTGAAGCCTCTGTTAGTTGTGGAAAGAATGAAGCGCTCCCAAGAGAAATGCACCGCCCAGTAGCAGATCCACACCATCCAGAGCAACGTTATGGAAGTAACTCAGAGCCTCCAACCTGTACAAGATAAGGCTTACCAACTATTCACAGAGGTCGAAGGTCGAGGAGTAGAACTAGAGCAGGTTGTCACTGCAACTGAAGAACGCCTAGAGGGACCTATGAATAAGGTAGTCATCCAAGAGTTCGTTGCACAAGAGGCCATGGCACACCAACAAGTCGAAGTAGCTCAAGCCACGTTCGAGGCTTTCGAAGCAGAATTACCCAGATCAGAGTGACTCGGGACGAGTCACAGGTGAGTTTTGGGGGCATGTTGGCCCTTGACCAAGTTTTGGGAGATCCTTGGTCAAGTTTGACCTATTTTGGGACTTCGACAAACTGTCGAAGGTGGAGCGCAAGATGAAGCAGAGATCACGCGATCTTGGCCCCTTTTTGGGTCCTTTTTGGGATTTGGGATTATGTAACAAGTATGGGATGTCGGCCCATGGGTTTACCCATGTTTAGGCCTAGTTTATATGTATAAATAAATGCTAAAACAATGTAATGAGTACGAACAGCTAAGTGTTATATCTATGTGATTGAAGGATTGTAATTGCTCTGTGCATACTGTGTGAGACTTCCAGAGCTACGTGGAAGTAGTTGTAGGAAGGCTTGGTGCTTTACCCTAGCTCGAAGAAGGAGGATCTGGCAGAGTGCGCGTAGATCTTCTGTCTTCTACGGAGTAGGATTTTGATGTTATGTGTCTATAATAAGCTTGACAAAGATAATAAAGAAGAATAATTGGTGGGCGTAGCCCCAAGGTGGGGGTGAACGATGTATATGTTGTGTTTCTCTACTTTCTACAATGTGTTGATGTGTTTATGTCTTTACTTGCTAAGTGCTTTGATATAGATAGATAGATCGGTTTAACCTTTGTTCTAATGATGTATATGGATGTTAGATCTCACTTATATGAATGTGCTAGTGCCTGAGTCTATTAGATCTAACCTACTTCTCTATGATAAGTGCTTAGATACATCAGATCTGAATGAATGATGTCATGCTTTGTTTTATTTGTGGAGTAGATAGTGGTTAAATATTGATGAACTGTCGGTGCTAAGTGCTCTGTTAAGTATTACATTCACAAATCTGTGTCCCAACTAAGGTTGCAGACACCTGAGTCCTGCAACCACCCCTGCCTCTAACTCAGGTGAGACTTCATCTGCTTCACAGGTGTTGCCGAAAGGGCCGATAGTTAGGGTTTTGTTGGTGCGTTGTTGTAGCGTTGAACCCTGGGTCTACCCCTGTGCCAACAACAATAAAATACTTATCTTTGAAATAAAAGGAGACCCTTAATATAACAAAGAAATGCCTGAAAGGTAGATTGAAGGATAAGAGGTCTCATCACGAGCTGACCTATCATGTCCATGGATATCTAGTGGTATGACATTGTCATTATCTGGTCACCAAACCAGGGCAATGACTCTTAGTTGCATGGCTGAGAGGAAGGGGGTCTCATCATGAGCCAACCTTCTCATTTCCATTTGGTATTTTTGGGTGACATTGCCACCATCTGGTCAGCACGCCAGGGCAGTGACCTTCAACCTATCCTTGTGCTAAAGAAAATATAAAGAAAGAAAGATAAAAGGCAAATAATGGGCTTGCAAAAAGTGCATTGCGGATGAAGGTACCACACACCCTCTACAAAGGCACCCATGAATGAGACACTACGACCCCTTGTATGTCATGAGCCTTATGCTCATTGAGTCTTGATCCCATCCACCTCATACACCTTACATGGCTTAGAGAGGGACCTCTTGGAGCCTCTCCTTGACCTAGGGAAAGATCTACCCAATAGGACACCTCGTCAACTCTCCCATACTTAAGCTTGAAAAATCGCATAGTGTCTTTGAGTTGTTAACTTTTTCATATGGTAATCTTTGATGCACATGTTTAGATGAAATATTTATTAATTGGATCCACTTATCATGATGTTATGATTTGAGATCCTTGAAGGGCGTGTCCATTTGTTTTTGTAGAACCTAGTTGATGGATATTTTTGGGAGAATAAGCCTAGCTTGGGCTTCCATGGGGCTACAAGCCCACAGGTTGGATGCCAGGGGCCCGCATGCCAGATGAGAGAAAGATGACTTGAATGGCCTTGATGATGACTTGAGTAACCTAGCCCACCCATTTCCTACCAAACGTTTTTCCCAGGAGGGGTAAAACGTCCTACTTTTGAGCATGACATCATGGCATTTGAGGTTTGGGCTTGATGGTGAGGTGCCACTAACTTACACTTGGAAGTTTAAGGAGAAGAGGGTTTTCACCAAGAAGAGAACATCTAGATGCTTGATACATGGCCTTGGGAAGCCCTTCCACCTTTCTCCAACATTAACGACCTCCTCAATGTTGCAAAACGTCCCCTAAAGGGGTGAGGTCATCCTTAATTAGGGTTTAATTTGTGCAAAAAGTGAAATTATAAGTGAATTGTTTAATATTATTGTGTTAAGGGGGAAATATTAGGGTTGTTGACCCCTAATCTTGTGTTTTACTCCTTATTTTGTGGACAAGCCATGTTGGCTAATTTTTGTATAAATAGAGATCATAAGATCTCATTTTAAATATAAATATCCTCTCACAAGAGGTATTGGTCTGAAATTTTTGGCCTCCTTGCCCATTTTATCTCTTGTGCACCTGTGTATGGTTGATTTTATGAATTGTTGGTGGAAGAAGGCTTAACGCTAGCTTTGGATGATGCATTTCTAGCTCTTGTGGTGATTTGTCTTGGTACTTCTCTTGATCTTGGTATGTTTTTCTACTATTATGCTATCATTATTTCAAGTTCAATTGTTTTATGCTAGGAGCTAGGTAGGAAGTATAAGGGCATACACCCTCACCATAGCTTTCACCATTATTATTTGCTTCATCTCATTGACAAGGGTTTGCTAAGAGAAGTATAAGGGCATACACCTTCTTTGCTTAAACCCTAGCTTAGAGAAACTTGCCTTGGGAAGTAAAAGGGCTTACATCCCTGAGGAGGTACCTTCTCTAAGCTCCTTGTGACTCCATTAACCCAATAGTAAAGGCACTAGTGATACTCTTTTTGCATTGGAGATATAAATTTATTGCATTGGCAAACGTGAATTTCGGTCATTTGTACTTCTTACAAAGTGGATTCTTTTCCTTGTGCCTTGGGCACCTCGCAGCCACTACGACATCCTCATCCAAGGGCTACTTATTGCTGCTGTTAAAAATTTGTGTCTTCATCCATTAGGGCTACAGAAAACCTAACATACTTTCTTTGGTAACTCTCTTATCAACCATTAGTTTTTGCTCAAAGTTTGCACGCATACTCTCCTAGTCCTAGCACACTTTTTGGCAAAGTTTGAGGGAATTCTAGTGGCTGATTTTCTCGTTGTAATACATCAAATGTTACAGCCATAAGGTTGATATAATTTGTTGCAGACAAGTGTTTACAACAACCTTATCTTTGTGCTAAGAGTATTGGTTTTTCATTTGAGTTTAGCTAGTCAATTGCTAGTCTTTCTCTTATATTTTCTACTTGATCTTGAGCACATATTGAAAATATTATAGTATCTTTTTCTTGCTGATATATATTGTCATATATTGCTGCAAATTAGAGACACCAATCTTAACTTGTTGATCCAACTAACATATATTGTTGCAACTTGTGTTTTTCTTGTGTCTCAGGCATTATACTTGTGGGGCAGCCTTTACTTGACTTGCAAGGAATCTCTCCCTACCTTCCTTTCCATTTAGACTTGAACTCTAGGGTCTCCATTTCCACTTCCTTCCATCTTCGTCTCAATCCCCCTAGGGTCACTGGGATCGCCTCCCTAAAGTGACCTAGTCACCCTTGAAGTGTGGGACCTACATCGAGGTGACATTGGGTGTAGGATTCCCATAGTTGTATCACTATTTCCATGGTTGGTTCAGGATTTTCCCAATGTACAACTTGTGCCATAACATTTTGGCGCCATTGTCAAGGAGGATTTTGAATCCTCTTTGTACCCTAATGACACTTTGGTAAGCTACCTCAAATCCTTTCCCTAAGCTTACCTGGCGACTCCAATCAAGGGACGTTCCCTTTCCACCCTCCTTGATGAGCTCATTTTAAAACTCATCTGGCGACTCCACATTCCCAAAATCCTTCTTTCCCCGAGCCTTTTTCCCCATGGGAGATTCAAGCCTTCTAAGGTTTACAAAAGAAGTCTTCCTCTCAAGTCTCTCGTTGCTAAAACACTTTTCCATAAATCCCTTCCCCTTGCTCCAATGGCTCGCCCTTGGGAAAAAGACCTCTACAAACCCCTCAATATGGCCAATATTCAAGGTTAACCTAACCAGATGCCATCATATGTCAACAAGCGGTTGCCAAAGTTCCCAGGAAACATTGTGATAACTGTCGAAGACCACATTTATGTCATGGGCCGAGATATGGACAATGCATGTATTGATCATGACGATATGGCCATGAGACTATTTGCTTCATCATTGATCGAGGAAGCTCTTGATTGGTTCAAGGGACTCCCTGATAATCAGATCACGACCTATGATGCCTTTACTGCCTTATTTAAAAGCAGATGGTCAAGAAAAATAGAGGGTGGAACACTTGCAACTCAATTCAATCAAATAAAGAGAAAGGAGAATGAAACTGTGAGGCAATTCATTTCAAGATTTGACAGGTTGTACAATCAAATTCCAACAAATAATCGTCCTACAACATCATCAGTTTGTCTCCTTTACATAAATTCCTTTGAAGGGCAGTTTCAATACATTCTTAAAGATAAAAATCCCACATCATTGTCAAAAGCTAAAGAATTCAGTATCGACATAGAAGAGAATCTCCTTGACTCAAAAATAGAACCGTTTAAGTATCCCCGCAACAAGACAAAATCAAGGACGAAGTTTTCCAACAACATTGTTCTTGATCTGATTTATCTCTTGACTCAAAAAATAGACCAGATGAATACTCAATTTGTCCAGGTGTAGAATCAACCTATGATCTGTATGACTACAGTGGAAAGAAATCAATATGCTCCCAAAACTCAGTTTGCCAGACAACAAAGAGATGCTACCAGTTGGAAACCAAGACCTCAACAAGAGGCAAAGGCCCTAGATACTTTGAAACATGTTGGGACAGTTGATATAGAAGATTGGTGTCTCCCATGCCAAGAGCCCCATGGGGAAGATGAGTGCCCCCGAAAGGACGAAGATTATCCTAACGATATAAACTTTATGATTTGCAATCTCAACGAAGAACAAACTACTCAAGATCTGGTCAATAAAGCCAAAAGAATAGGAGAAAGAGAGGGGAGACTCTCAGCCTTAAGCAAGTTGACAGGTGATCAAAAGAAGGAATAAAAGAGGAGGGAAATTCTAGTCTACAAAAGGAAAAATGCTTCAGCCCCTCCATCACAGCCTGATATTCCTCTTCCACTAGCAGAAAAGGTGACTCTGCCACCTCCACTATTGGTATGTGAGTTGTTTCTTAAGCCTACTCATGCAGAGGATATTCAGTTGAATATAGATGTTGCAAATATGTTTGGAAAATTGAATATGACGGTTCCAGTAATAGAGATGTGTAAGATCCCTTCTGTGAAAAGGGAAATTTTGAGGATATTACGGGTGTCGGTTGAGAAAGAGGATCCTCCCATTGTACTAAACACTATGTGTCTTGATCAACCAAAAGATAAGAACCCTCCCTTCTATATTTCATTAGGCATGAATAACCTCCACCTAAACAATTGCATGCTTGATTCAGGGGCCTCAACAAATGCCATATCTTTGAAGGTAATGAAACAACTTGGTCTAAAGACAACCCGACCTTATGGAAATGTATGTAGTATTGATTCCAAAAGAGTTTATGTCTTGGGAGTATGTGAATACGTTGAGGTGTTCCTGATTGACTTCCCACATATCAACATTCTCATGGACATAGTAGTGATTGACGTTCCAGATGCTTGGGGGATGCTTTTGTCTAGGAGTTGGTCTACTGCTCTTGGGGGTTTCCTTAGCATGGATATCACCCATGCACACATTCCTATGGGGGATGACACTTTTCAAATACTATACAATCAAGAGAAAGTTGATAGACACGTGATGGATCTTGATGGTCCTGATTATGTCAGCGAATGTGATTATGACGTACTCCCATAGACCATTGAGTATGATCCATATGAACTACCATTTATGTAGGAGGACTCCATAGACATGCTTCTTCCATGGACAGATCAGTACAAAGACCAACTTTCAAAATGCCATGGAAAGGAGCCAGGGTCTATCCAAATTCTGAAGAAGGAAGATGAGAAACATGAAGAAATTGTCAAAGATATGGTCCACACAATGAGAATACACCTTGCATCGATTTCGGTGAAGGAAGTCTTCTGCTCATATGGGACAAAAGAAAGGGCAAGCCCAGATATGAACAGAAAGACAATAATTCATGGCTTGGCACTTACATCATCAGAAAGAAGTCTGACAAAGAAAAGTACTATCTGACAGCACTAGACGGGAGAAGGATACCATTACTAGTAGATGGGTCTCTTCTCTGACCTCACATCCAGATCACATGACTTCTTCAAGGCCCATACCCTAGATAAGTAGGTAGGTCATTTTGATTCCATGCATTTTCATCTTGATTTCTCATACCAGTTTAGATGCATTTCATTTTCATTTTTCTCTACTTGCATTTTGATTTCATTCTTAGATTAGAATTTATTAAAAAAAAAAAGGTCAAAATTTTCTTTTCTAGTTTAGTGGGTTTTGATATGATTATATAAGAATAAGGATGAGTAGGCCATCTTGCACTTGACAGTTTGATGTTTACTTGCAGGCACAGGTCTACCAGGAGATGTTGCGGTTCTCATGCACTCTACAACGAGCACATGTCCCCAAGTAGGAGTTAGATGTTATCCCCATTTTGTGGATAACTAAGGAGATGATGTTTGAAGGCCCTCAAGTTGCAGATATGGAGTGTTGAGAGACTACATGACCAGCAATATGCTTTGCACAGATGGAAAACCCACTCACTACCACAAGGTGGTCACAGGTTTACATATGGCATCCACCACACCAGTTGTCTTCTAGAAGGCAGTGGGCCTTGCTCCATGAGGTACAAGTCAGTATTATGGTGAGCATCATTTCAATATCTAAGCCATTTGATTATGGTGTATCTTAGATTTTCTCTAGATTTCATGATATGTGCTCGGACATTATACCTTTTTCCCTACTTCCCCTTGGTGGTTGGCATTGTGCCCCAGTAAGTGGTCTTCTTTGGTAATGGGTTTGCTGCTGGGAAATCCCTTAATGAGCCATCGTACCGTTCCCAAGCATTCTTACCATTTTCTATCATTATTTCCCCTCGTTTCCTTATCTCTTGGGATTTTAGGGTGTATTGACCCAAGAAGGGGTTGTCCCTCATTCTATGGGAAGAAGGGCCTAAAGGCCCATAGGGTTTGGTGTTGGGTAAAAGATAAAAACCATATATGAACCTTCCATATGCTTCGCCAAGGGATCACCCAAGAAAGCAATAAAACACTTATCTTTGAAATAAAAGGGGACCCTTAATATAACAAACAAATGTGTGAAAGGTAGATTGAAGGATAGGAGGTCTCATCACGAGCTGGCCTATCACGTCCATGGATATCTAGTGGTATGACATTGTCATTATCTAGTGACCAAACCACGGCAGTGACTCTTAGTTGCATGGCTAAGAGAAAGGGGGTCTCATCACGAGCCAACCTTCTCAATTCCATTTGGTATTTGTGGGTGACGTTGCCACCATCTAGTTACCATGCCAGGGCAATGACTTTCAACCTCTCCTTGTGCTAAAGAAAATATAAAGAAAGAAATATAAAAGGCAAATAATGGGCTTGGAAAAAGTGCATTACGAACGAAGGTACCACACACCCTCTACAAAGGCACCCATGAATGAGACACTACGACCCCTTATATGTCATGAGCCTTATGCCCATTGAATCTTGACCCCATCCACCTCATACACCTTACATGGCTTAGAGAGGGACCTCTTGGAGGCCCTCCTTTACCTAGGGCAAGATCTACCCAATAGAACACCTTGTCAACCCTCCCATACTTAAGTTTGACAAATCACATAGTGTCTTTGAGCTGTTAATTGTTTGATATGGCAATCTTTGATGCACATGTTTAGATGGATTATTTATTGATTGGATCCACTTATCATGATGTTATGACTTGAGATCCTTGGAGGGCGTGTCCACTTATTTTTGGAGGACCTAACTGGTGGACAGTTTTGGGAGAACAAGCCTAGCTTGGGCTTCCATGGGGCTACAAGCCCACAGGTTGGATGCCAGAAGCCTGCATGCCAGATGAGAGAAAAATGACTTGGACGGCCTTGATGATGACTTGGGTGACCTAGCCCACCCATTGCCTACCAACCGTTTTTCCCAGGAGGGGTAAAACATCCTACTTTTGAGCATGACGTCATGGTATTGGGTGTTTGGGCTTGATGGTGAGGTGCCACTCACTTACACTTGGATGTTTGAGGAAAAGAGGGTTTTCACCAAGAAGAGATCATCTAGATGCTTGAGACATGGCCTTGGGAAGCCCTTCCAGCTTTCTCCAACATCAACGACCTCCTCAAAGTGGAAAAACGTCCCCTGAAGGGGTGACGCCATCCTTAATTAGGGTTTAATTTGTGCAAAAAGTGAAATTATAAGTGAATTGTTTAATATTATTGTATTAAGGGGGAAATATTAGGGTTTTTTACCCCTAATCTTGTGTTTTACTCCTTATTTTGTGGACAAGCCATGTTGGCTAATTTTTGTATAAATAGAGATCATAAGATCTCATTTTAAATATAACTTTCCTCTCACAAGAGGTATTGGTCTGAAATTTTTGGCCTCCTTGGGAATTGTAGCTATCGTGCACTTGTGTATGGCTGATTTTATGAATGGTTGGTGGAAGAAGGCTTAGCGCTAGCTTTGGATGATGCATTTCTAGCTCTTGTGGTGATTTGTCTTGGTATTTCTCTTGATCTTGGTATGTTTTTCTACTATTATGCTATCATTATTTCGAGTTCAAGTGTTTTATGCTAGGAGCTAGGTAGGAAGTATAAGGGCATACACCCCCACCATATCTTTCACCGTTGTTATTTGCTTCATCTCATTGACAAGGGCTTGCTAAGAGAAGTATAAGGGCATATGCCTTCTTAGCTTAAACCCTAGCTTTAAGAAAGTTGCCTTGTGAAGTAAAAGGGATTACACCCCCAAGGAGGTAGCTTCTTTAAGCTTCTTGTGACTCCATTAACCCAATAGTAAAGGCATTAGTCATACTCTTTTTGCATTAGAGATATAAATTTATTGCATTGGGAAACGTGAATTTCGGTCATTTTTACTTCTTACAAAGTGGATTGTTTTCCTTGTGCCTTGGTCACCTCGCAGCCACTAGGGCATCCTCATCTAAGGGCTACTTATTGCTGTTGTTACAAATTTTTATCTTCAGCCATTAGGGCTGCAGAAACCCTAACATACTTGCTTTATTAACTCTCTTATCAATCATTAGTTTTTGCTCAAAGTTTGCACACATACTCTCCTAGTCCTAGCACACTTTTTGGCAAAGTTTGAGGGAATTCTAGTGGATGATTTTCTCGCTGTAAAACATCGAATGTTACGGCCATAAGACTGATATAATTTGTTGCAGACAAGTGTTTACAACAACCTTATCTTTGTGCTAAGAGTATTGGTTTTTCATCTTGAGTTTAACTAGTCAATTGCTAGTCTTTCTCTTGCATTTTCTACTTGATCTTGAGCACATATTGAGCAGCTTATAGCATCTTTTTCTTGTTGATATATACTATCATATATTTCTGCAAATTAGGGACAACAAGCTTAACTTGTTGATCCAACTAACATATATTGTTGCAAGGTGTGTTTTTCTTGTGTCTCGGGCAGGTACAATCATCCGAAAAAGCATTATACTTGTGGGGCAGCCTTTACTTGACTTGCAAGGCATCTCTCCCTACCTTCCTTTCCATTTAGATTTGACCTCTAGGGGCTCCATTTCCACTTCCTTCCATCTCCATCTCCATCTCTCTAGGGTCACCGAGATCGCCTCCCTAGAGTGACCTAGTCACCCTTGAAGTGGGGGACCTACATCGAGGTGACATTGGGTGTAGGATTCCCATAGTTATAGCACATGTTCCATGGTTGGGTCGGGCTTTGCCGAACCTACAACTTGTGCCATAACAATACCAAATCGACTTTGAGTTTGGAAATGGTATGTTATGTTTCATGGATATTGGATATATGATGGTTGATATTTTATGTCTGGAACAAGTCTTGGAGGCTAAGTGCACTCCATAGTCGGATGTGGTTGATGGCATTTAATGTTGAAAGAGGAGAAGCGACGTGCATTTACTGCACGTCATTCTTACCCTACCTTGAAGCCACTACCTTCATTATTCCATTCGCACTTGTTGTCATTGCTCTCGTTGGTAGCGGCTCCATTGTGCTCGACCTTTGGCGAAAGAAATTGTGCTCTGATAATTTTCTAGCGTTCTTCTAACAAGTATGGTCTTTTACCTCTTCATTCATGGATTTCTCTCTGCTCCAGATAAAATTATCTTGTTGGCTCTCATAGTTTGCATGCAGATTGTGTTTGTGTCTCATAGTTTGCTTGCGACATTCTGATTATGGTTTTTATTGAGTCAAATTGCTTTCACAACAATCTCATGCAGAATGACAATTTAAAGAAAATATTGTTATATCGTGGATATTGTATGTTAAAAGGATTGTTGCCATGTTATGGATTCTGTGTGTTGAATTTTAAAAGAGCGCTATGGCACAAACATAATTTGGTGGAAATTTTGGAAATAAATGTGCATGGTAAACAATGTATACTCAAACAATTTTGTGGATATTTAAATGATTGTTGTTGGATAATGGAAATGTTGATTTTAAAATCAATAAATGATTCTTGTAACAGAACAATAATTGTTATTATTCCCGTTCATTGTCTCATTTTTCGCTCATTATATGCCTACCACCTTCCCAATAACATTTTATCCATCCCATGTTCTGTTATCTTGAATATCATTTTTAAAGTAAAAATATTAAAGAGGATTGGATAATGATTCTGGGTTGGAAATCGTGACATGGAGATATTGTTTTTGGAAGAAAAGTGTTATGCGTTGCTTGAACAATATTAATTGTTTATTCCCATCCATTCTACCATTTTCATTCATTATAACCCCCCTCATATTCTCGATGACCTTATCATTCCATGTTCAATTGTAGTTAATTATTAAATTGGATTTGGTGAAGTTGTGTTTATGGATGGATTGCATATGCTTCTATTGTGAATTATAGAGCCAACATCTTGACTTTATTTAGGTAGAGTATTGTTGAATGTATTGATAAAGGTTTTCATCTTTTGATTGGAATATTGCTTCAGGATGAGTTTCTTTAGCAAGGCTTGCAATGGAAGAGGTATAAACAAAGGTAGAGGAAATAATTGGCAAATAGGCCATAGAATGCCACGATTCTCAACACATTTTGATGATGATCCACATGAACTAAATCAACTTTTTCAAGCTGGGTTTTTTAATCTAGTTGGCCAAGGAATTCTGCAACCAAGGCCTGAGAGGCTTCCTTTCTAGCCACACCAAAATTTCTCTGGTATCTGTGTTACCCCTCATGTTTCTATGCAGCCAAAACCACCTGCCAATGATGGATGGCAAGAGATCACCCACCAACCTGATGCACATCACAATGGGTGGCCTACAATTTTGTTGCCATTACCCCCTCTTCCACGGCCATTTAATCCAAATGCACAAGTTGATCGCAATGTTTCACGGGCCCAATCTTCACATGCAGGCAAAAGGCTTAAAACCACTATGCCCGAACCAGAGATTGACAAAGGAAAATAATTAGCCAATTCCCCCAACTCTTCTGAAAATCCATCTGAATCAGTGTCCTCCCATCTCCACCTCAAGGATATTTTCTCCCATGTCATCGACAAAATCCATCCTCAAGGTTCCAATCAGCCTAAAGCTACTACAGGAGGAAAAACAACAGGAAGATCAAAAGAGAGTAGTAGTGAAAAAAGGCAAACCGACTCTGATAACAAATATGGTTTTAACGTTGTTAATGCTATTTTCTTTTGAGGACAGTCTTTTTATTTGATTTTATATAATTTTGGATAACAAATACATATTTAGATAGAATTTTGGACAACATCGATATGATGTTATTTTTGGATATAGTCATGTTTTATTTTCTTGATATTAAAATATTTGACTATTAATACGAGGATGGGAGTTACGAGGTGGATATTTGAATTAAATCTTTGGGGTATTATACTTCATGTTTTGATGATTATTAAAGAATTGAAAATGGGAGTGAGAAGGGGTCCCACCTATTTAGTTATTATTTTAAAATAGACCCTTATCTATATATATTATTATTATTTGTCTCGACTAATTAGTTAAGCTAATTAAGCTTAACAAAATAAAGGTAGTTGAACTACCATAACTTATTGAGAAAAGAATAAAAGCTCAATCATTTGATGAGACAAAGGGGAGGAGAAGACAAGGAGAACTTCTGATATAAGGTCTTCTCTATACTTGTGAGACAATTCTTTTCTTCATTCATTCTGAGTTTATTAGAAAGATAAACCATATTGATGACAACAGGGTCTTATTGAGGGCAACAAGATTCAAAACTGAATCATATCTTTTAGCAACTTCTTTCTAAAGGTGTATGTTTTATCTTAGGCAATCTGTGTGTTCTTGTTTGTTTATGAATTAGATTTCATGACTGATAAATAATATTTTGCAGAGTCAAGTGACAACATTTTTATGGCAATTTGATCCAAATCTTTAGCTTCATTTTTCTTTTGTTGTCGAAGTCTTTTTGTGTGGTGCCCATTGGAGACTTGTAAATTTGACTTTGGTCCCACCCTCACAAGGGTTTGTAAAGAGAGTTCTGCTTTGTATCTCAGAATGAAGTTAATATAAAAATCATATTTCTGATTTCAGTCTCACATGTGTATCTTAATGATATTGTTCAGATTTTACTTTCATTATTGTTTCTTATCAATTTACACACTTATGTACATCTATGCTTCTATTCTTTTTCATAGTTACATATAACATATCAAATCAGCCTTAGTCCCTAGTACATATTACCTATGGATTAAGAGATTGTTTTGAATTAAAGGATCTAAACTCTGGGTAACATTCCCAACTATCTTTCCTTAGCCTAGCAAGATCCGAAAATGTTTGAATAAGGTTCTCCATACCTTTTCCTCAACACACATGACTTTTGAAGAGAGGATGCTCAGGACTCTAGAAGGGAGAAATGATGGGATGACAATGGAAGTTTCAGAGTATACACGGAGTCTTAAACCATAGGAGTTAATATATTGGTTGAACTCCATGGATATTTTTTTTGAATGGAAGTCAATGATAGAGGGAAGAAGGTGAAATCCGCATGCACCAAGTTAAAGGGTCGTGCCATGATCTGGTGGGATCATGTGCAGAAAGACAAAATCAAGACCTGGAACAAGATGGATTTTTTTTTTGTGAGAAATGGTTTTGCCTCTGGACTATGCCCAAACCCTTTTTCGTAGATTTTAGAACTTGAAGCAAAACCTATCCACCATGGAGGAAATCACAAACAAGTTTAATTAGTTGTCCATTCTTGTGTATCACCAGGTAACTGATGAGCAACGAGCTCCAAGGTATGTGAATTGTTTAAAATTTTCTATTCAAGATTAATTGAGCATGCATAGGGTTTGCAACATGGAAGAGGCATACTAATTAGCCTTAAAGGCCAAGGAGAAACAAAATTGACAATTTTCTCAAAGGAATTATGGAGGGATTTCTGAGGGTCATAACTTTTGACTCAGTTATCTGTATGGGTTGAAATTTTACAAGAAGTTGCATCTCGAAGAGTTTACTATCATGTTGAATTCAATGCTTTAGATTGGACATCGTTTCAACACTTTTTCGGGGCCAAATTCCTTCATGTAAGGCCTCAAATTGGGGTTTTAGTGTTTTCACGAGAATTTTTAAATTTGTAATTCTTAGTTATCTCTTAGTTTATGAACCTACTCATAAAAGCGAGTTGACAAATATTGTCACTCTAGTTATTTCTTAGTTATTGGTCAATTTTAGAGCAATGCAAGAATTTCCTAAAATTGGTTGTTTTCGAAAATCTTAGATAATAGTTATAAGGGGTTTAATTTCCATTGTAATAGTAGGATGGAGAGGGAATAAAAGAGAGTTATTTTCCATTATTGTGTGTTTGCATGGTTTTTAGATCTTGTGAATGAATTCAGGTTTATTGGCTACATCGACAATGTCCTCTAATAAAAGCTTAGGAAGCTTTGGGGTGCATTGTCCATGGTGTGGGCTTCCTGCCCATTTGATAACCAATATGACCATATATGCAATATGAGAGCTCATATGTCCATCATCTAAGGTACAAAGAGGTGTGAGAGGATGTATCTAAGTATGCCAAGCCATCATGTGACCCAACACTCTGCATCACATGCGCAACATCCTATGTATAGTGTACAATGTCCTGGGTGTCAATGTAAGTATTTCCTCCAAAGGACCATGTCAGGTACACCACGGTCAAACAAAGCCACATACTCAATCAAAACCAACAATTACAAGGTGCAAGAGTCATTATAATCACACAAAGTAATTCATCACTTAATATAAAAGCAAAATAAGCAATTCACACTGGGTGTCTTCAAACTTCACATTAACCCAAGACTTTATGCAATTTGGCAAGTTTAGGTATGGGAGGACCATCAAAAGACCCTATTAGGTGTGTGAGGACCTAAGTAGAGGGATATTTCCCAAGAAAATGTGTTAAAGTGTAAGTATGGTGAATGGAAATGTATTGGGATTACTTCATGGTGATGGAGTCTGTTGACGATTGAAAACGTCAACGTAATTTTGCCCGCAAAGTGTTGCTAAAGCCTATTATTATATAAGACTAAATAATGCTAGTAGGTGGGACCCCCTTGAACTTTTGAAGATCAGATCTGTTCATTTTCGATGTTATGATGATGTGCTACAAAGGTTTACATGGTTGATGAGATATTGTTGTCGTTGATATGAGTTGAGATTTGAGATGTTGTTCCTTCATGTTACTGCAACCTGCTATTCATTTATGGTATTTACTCTTCTCGCACTTGCACAACAAACATGTTAGTGAAATTATATGAAAGGTAATTAGAGGAAGGAAAAACACTATAACACATACAAGAAAGGGATCTAATTCTGCAATACCATATGCATGAAAATACTTGTTGATTGTTGTTGAACCCTATGGTTGAAATGTTGGTGGCGCATTTGGCAAGGTGATAATGCAATGGTTATGCGTTAGTTAATGGAATTGGTAGCCGATATACATATGGTATGAACGTCACTGGCTCATGGAAGTTGATGGATTTGTGATTTTATTTGAGTTATATAGTCTATATGCATGGTGATTACGCCATGGTATACGTTGATGTTGATCGCACTATTAGTAATGATTGTATACATGATCTCTTAGATTGTATAGTTGACATGCAATATGATTAAGTTAGAAATGGAGCATATGATGTGGATGGCGCAATTAGCAAGAAATTGATGTGGATTCTAACACGGATTTAAAATTAATGGATTTAATGAAGGGCTTGTTGGCATGTACTCACGAGTTAATGTAATGTGGGTGGAGGCGACGTGCATTTACTGCATGTCACCTTTACCCTTCCCATTGGTTGCCACCCTAATCGGCTATTGTTCATTCTTGTTGCTTTGGTTATGCTCCAGAATTGTAGCAAGGTGGAACCGTTCAACCACGTCTCGTCTTAAGGATTTTGATTAATAGGTATGTCCTTTTTTTTGGCCATTCTTGACTTTGCTCTAGTTATGAAATAATTATTGGCTGAGGTGTATGGGTTTATGTTTTTCCTAAGCGTAGAAACTGTGTGAAATTTTGGTGTTTGAATGAAAAACGGATGGTTCTTCCCTGCATTTTTTAGTTGGTTGAGGTTGTTGGTCTTCTTGGGCGATAGCTCTTTGTTATCACTGTTGTCTAGTTGGAGGGTTCTTGTTTAGCTTTGGGTGGATAACTATCTTCACGCACTGTCACTAGTATAGTCTCTGGCTTTCATGGTTTAATGTTAAAAGGTTCTCTGTGTCAGTATGTTTGTTCATTTTGAAATTGGTTGATTACACCACCAGGGGTCACAAAATGAGGTTCATGTTCTTCCTTGACCCTATCTTCATCTCTGTGTTGTGATTGTTGACCAAAGAGAATGAGGGTTGTACCCTGTGCGCGTTAAAAAAACCTTTCCCATGCCAGACTAGAGCCCTATCCTTTCGGCTATGGCCCTTGTCACGAATTTGTTACCTGCCACGAATGAGTCATGGCCCTCTCTGTGTGCATCATTGGCCTCGAAGGTCCCACCATTATGAGGAGTTGGCTTCGTTCCCCGAGGTTGGCCATAGAATAAAACCTTAATCCTCCAGTCTGGAATGTTATAGAGGAGATTGTCATGCCTGTCAAGTTGCTACAGGTTATTGTATGGTTAGTTACCTAAAATACAGACTTACCCAGTTGGTCTATGATAGTCATGTTAGTTGGCATTTGGTTACTGCTTTTGTGATAATAAGGACAAACCCTTCGTGGCCAATTGCACTTTAACAGAACGCAGTCACTCTCCTCATATTAATACTCAGTATTTTTATTGGAAGAGCCTCTGCCCCGATTCGATTGGCTGCGTGGGTATGCATAGCTACTATAGTTTGTTCGGTTGATCGATTTTCTCCCACAATGGCGAATTGTTGATTGATATGCAGTCGCTAGTAATTGCACTTATGGTGATTTGAATGATGGTTGGCATTGGTTATGAATGCTTGGTGTTATCCACACATGTCGCATTCTGTGTATGGTATTTTGAGAAATGATTATTGGACTGGATACATCCACTGCATATTTTTGTTTGTTGGTGGAATAAGCCTGAGTATGCATAGATCGGTCAATCACGAGTGACCAAATCAATAGCTCAATACGATATACTGAGTTATATCGTGATTGTATGTTTTTGTGTGTGATAAATGGAAATGTTGCACTGTGGGATTTTGTTAGCCACACACTGTGTGTAGGATGGATGGCTTGTTTTCATACTCGGTGATACCCACTGAGTTTTAAGCATGTTATTTATTGCAATTAGCCATTGTTGAGGATAGTCGTGTTGAATAGGTGGCTCAGCTTTTAAGTCACATTGAATTGTTTGTTTTTACAGGGGCAGAACTACATTGCCTGGGCAAATTACTCTTGCATAGCTTGTGTCTAATTGATGGTTGTTGGTTGTATAATAAGTTGTCATTTTCAGGCATGTCAATTTGGTCTTGATTATTTTACTGCATATATATATATATATATATATATA
>ML777063.1:467037-488555 GCA_009831015.1 Picea engelmannii | reverse complement strand
AGAGAGAGAGAGAGAGAGAGAGAGAGAGAGAGAGAGAGAGAGAGAAGGACAAATATCATTGCAATTTTGATGGGCTCTATATTGCAATAGTTACTTCGTTATTATTTTGAAAACATGACTGTTGAGTATGGTCGTGGTTTGAAGAAATGCCTGGACAATGGTTGTTTTTTATAGTTACAGATTAGAAATGGGGACCGTTTGTAAATTGTTATAAAATGCAGAATTTGTGAATGAGGGAAACAAAACCTCTTATAAAGTATATGAAATACTTACTATTTTGTAATAAGCACTGTGTTGGATGTTAATGAACAATGAACTAGTTAAATACACAGGAATTATTACTCCGTCATCTGATTGTTGGTTGATGCATATTTTCTTACTGCAAAATATTTTATGGATCGCTTGATTAATTTCATGAACAGTAAATTTTATCTTCCCCTTTCATTATCTCACTTTCCGCTAATTACAAACCCCTCACATATCCCATATTCATTTTGTTCACTCCCTGTTCTGATATTGATTTCAACCAAGAGAATTTATGTGTTAAATGAATGAAGTGGCATTGTCTTGAGTAGATTGCAGTAAGGTTTTATTTGGGTTGAATTACAGTTGATTGTTGTTGTCATTGAGCAATGACCATTTCTTCTCCCCTTTCATTATATCATATTTTCACTCAATAGAAACCCCTCACATGTACCAGAACATTGTTTTCACCCCCCTGCTTGTTGATTAAACATTAAAACAATTTGTATGGATTGGATTGCATGAGCCTGATACATTCTAAGCCAAATATATTTCACATTTTTAAGAGTTGTCATGCATAGCTATTTAAAAGACTATTTTATAATCTATTACACATGCAGGATGAGTTTTTTCAGTCGAGTAAGCCATGGTCGAGGAAACAGAGCTAGAGGTAACTGGAACCGAGGCCCAAGAAGGCCCAAGTTCTCTATACATTTTGACGTTGATTCAGAAGAGCTTGGACAAATGTTTCATGCAGGATTCTTTGATTGGATTGGGTAGGGAATAGTCCGACCTAGGCCTGAAAGGCCTCCTTTCGAAGCCCCGCAAGCACCCAATATCCCTGTACCTCCTCATGTCTCTTTACAGCCCGAGGTCCCTGAAAATGATGGGTGGCAGGAGATTGTCCACTCGACAGTCTCCCAACATTGTGGTTGGCCCAACTTGACTTTTCCTGCCCCTCCACCTTTGAACCCCATTGTCCAAGCTGCCCCTAACCACTCACCAATGCAATCCTCCCATGCTAGCAAGAGATTGAAGACTAAAGCCCACCATGCATTTGATAAAGGAAAAGCCACTACTGCCCCTTCCTCACCCTCCAATGACTCTGATAAATCCGTGTCCTCCTAGATGCATTTGAGGGACGATTGTTCCCACGTGATTAGTGAGATAAAACCTAAAGGCCTTGCCCAACCTAAGGCAAATTCAGAAAAATCAAGAGGTGACAACACCAACCAAGGAAGGGTTGCATCACATACTGGGAAATATGGCTTTTGAATTTTATGTTATTCATTGTTTTATGACAATTGACTTCATGGATTTTGGACAACATGTTTTATTTTGGATATATGAGTATTATTTTGAAGTATTTTCAAATTTCATGAGCTAAAATTGCCAAAAGTAAGTATGTTGAGGGGAGGCACAAGGAGGTGTGTTTGCTTAACTAAAGGTTATGTTATAATTGTTGTGATTGTTATGAACTAAAGGGAGTCACAAGGGGTCCCACTTTCTAGTTATTATTTATTTATGACCCTATTATGATTATTACTTTTCCCCCCTAACTAAAGTTAGTTGAGTCTTTAGTTAGCTTAACTAATGAGTTGGTTCAACTACTTCAACCAATTATGATTTGTTAAAAGCAAAAGAAAAGGGAGGAACAAAGAAAGGATAGAAGCAAGAAGCATGCTAAGGTTTTCTCTTTGAGTTTATGTTGAGATAGTTCAGTTTTCATTCATTCATATATTCATCACAGCCTAATTCTCTTTTGTGATAGCAGGGTCTTATTGTAGACAACACTATTCAGGGCTGAATCAAATCATTCAGACACTTGTTTTTCAGAGGTGTTTATTTATCTTTGATAGTATGTGTATACTTGTATGTTTGTGAATTAATTTTCATGACTGATAAAGGTTATTGTGCAGAGTCGAGTGGGCAACAATCTGTGGCAAGATGATTCAACTTTTAGAGTTCAGTTTTGGTTTTCTGTCAGAGGTCCTTTTGTATGTTCCATCGGGGATGTCTAAGTTTGACTTTGGTCCAAGATTTCTGTATGAGATTTTTTAAAGAAAATGACACTTTGGCGAATTGGAATGAAATAAAGGATTGCTTTATGTCTTAATTGTCTTGATTATCATCTTGGTGTCTTTACTTCTGTTCTTACATTTATTTCAACAACTGAAATATTCAGAAAATTACATAAAAAGTGAATTTCCAGCAAGCCTTTTGTTGATAAAAGACTAGCCTAAGCACTTGTAATTCATACTTGTGAGTTAGGATGTTATTTTTGTTGGCTATAAACATAGGGTGATATTCCCATCTACTATACTTTAGCCAAGTAAAGTTTGAAAATGCTTGAGTAAGATCAATTCATATCTTTTCCTCAACAAATTCGTTAACATGTAAGGCACCGTGCTTGGTCCATTTCCACGAGTGCCTTTCTAGAGGGAGCACTTGCTACTTGAGATGCCCTTTCCTCGGCAATCTGTGTATTCCAAACCCCTTTTCTTGCCTTTTTATATTCTTTTATTGCTTTGCAAGTCCCCTTTTCAGGTTTCAAGCACTTTATTCTTTCTTTTCTTTTCTTACTGAGATTAAGTCTTTTTAATTAATATGCATTCAGTGCACTGGGACTAAAGGCGATCGCCTCATAGTGAGGGGTTAGAGCTCAAGTTGACCTTTGGATTTTGAAGTTGGTTGTCCATTATCCCATCCCTTCTTCTTTCTTTTACACCATTCTTTCCTTTTTTCTTTCATTTTTTTAGCAGTTGTCTCAACCTCGACATTCTATCCCTTCTTCTCATAGAAAGATGAACCACGAGCCTTTTTGGTGTACGTGTAATAACCATTACTGAAGTTTAGTACACTACGGAAGGCCCTAGGATACAAAGTGTTAAGTATGGGGGGGAATGGTACGTTACCATTATTAAAGCCTCCCAATAGTACCCATGTTCCCCAAGAGTGACAAAACTAGACTAGAATAGTTAATGATGACCACCAAGGTGAAACAAGGCAAAAATCATAACTTCTAAGCTTGTGATTCATTATCCAACTTCAACCCATGATCGTCATCTAAATGCTTGATGCATTAAATATGACACTTTATATGAAATAATGACTAGTGTACCTCATAATATGTCGGACCACCACCATTCGATGAACCATGTTGATTAGGTGTTATAAGTTGAGTTGAATGAGGAGGGAGGCATCTTAGGGGGTTGTTATTTATGTTGAATATTGATCATCATCAATATCAGGATCATTTTTTTCACTGTAGGCCATGAGACATGATATCCTCTAATTATGCCTAGGTGAGAGGGGGTAACATGACCTACTTCTTGCTCATCCAACTTATTGCTCCACTAAATAGGTTTTTAACATACCCACTTGTAGTTCTTCTGCAATCAAGATCTCTAGCATACTCTACATTGACAAAACCCTATATATCTATCTCTTTACAAGGTCCAGGTCTTCCTTGGTAACATATTACATAATCCAAAGTTGCATGCAAATATTCAAAAACCCTCTTTACAACTATCCAATATTGTTTCTTCCGAAGTTTTAACATATGCCTGCTCAGAAATCTCAATGCATGGGCAATGCTTGGTCTAGTACAATCAATTTGATACAATTGATTCCTAACAACACTTGCACATGAAACATGAGACACATCCTCTACCTTTTCTTGTGTCATGGGACATTGATCTACAAATAAATTTACACTTGTAGGGATAAGGACCTTGACTAGTTTACATTCCCACATATTAAACCTCTGCAATATTGTCTTAGCATATTAATTATTATTCAACCAAAGTTCCTCGTTTACTTGATATTTTTTAATTTCCACGCCCAAAATAAAATTTGCAACACCAAGATCTTCCATATCAAACTCAAAAGACCACTAAGTTTTGACATACTTGATGATTTCCTTGTTGTTTCCAATCAACAACGTATCATCAACATACAAGATTGCATAATAAAATGAACACCAACCAACTTGGATTACATAAAATGTTCAATTTTGCTTCTTGATAAATCGAGTCTCAAACATTTGATACCACATTCTTGGAGATTGTTTTAGTCTATACAAGGACTTCTTCAACGTGTGTACCAACTCCTTCTTTCCCTTCATTGTCAAAACCTTTTGGCTATTTCATATAGATTTCTTCTTCAGGATACCCATGTAGGTATGACACCTTCACATCCATCTACTCTACTTCAAGATCAAAATCAACAATGATAGACAAAAAAAACTCTAATAGAAGCTAATTTAGCATTAAGAGAAAAAAAATCACCAAAATTAATTCACTTAACTTAGGAATATCCCTTTTCTTCCAAGCAAGCTTTGTACTTCTCCACTTAACCTTCTACATTCAACTTCTTCTTAAGCACCCATTTTCTACTAACATGTTTGTTGATGTTTGAATCTGTCAAGACCGAAACGACAACCTCACGAGGATACGAACCCCCCTACGTTTTTAGAGAGGTGGTACTCCTCTTTGGCTTATGATTTTCTTTGAATATTTTATATCAAAAATAATATGGGATACTGTCAAATGACTGAATCCAACTCTTCATGGCTTAGTGAAATTGTAAATACTAATATATACATGTGTGTGTGTGTGTGTGTGGATAATTCCTAAGTAGTGTACCAGGAACCTCAAACACCACAAAATATAGAAAATGATAAACTTCTCACATCCATCACAATTTAATAAAAATTCTGATCACATTCAAATAAAAGAAATGGTCCAATGGCACAAGAGAAATTTGAAAGATTACTACTTATTAAGCTCAAAAGACGACTTTGATAGATCGACTTCAAATATTCTATACTCAAAACTCAGAGTTATAAAATACAATCAAAACCGATCCCGACTTAGTTCTCTAGGATTTCTCAAAAATGATAATGTTTGTTACAGTACTTGAAATTTAAAGGCATTTTTCCATTGATGGACTGGGATTGGGGCTCCCGTGGACCATAGAATATTTACAAGAAATATGATGAAGAGAAGAACATGAAGTGGAGCACGAGCAACATGATCTGGAAAGAAGACAAGAGGAGGTTATCAGAATTCGGTTATACTTTTCCAATGAAAGAATAAATATAATTGTATGAAATCTGATAAGGAAGAATGTGTGTAATCAATGTGGACTTACTGTGATGCAATCTCTCTCCTTCATTTGCTTGTTGATGTACCTTTTATATCTTTCATGTTGCGGTTATGTGGTCAGTTGTAACCGCTTCCATTGGAAATTCAACAATCTTGGTTATAGCCTTGTTTAACCATTCTTGAATATATTCCCTTAATGGGGCAACAACTACTTCTTGCTTTACTTTGATACTTAACAATTCACTATCAATTTCCCTATGGTAAATAGGTAAATTTTGCAATATAGTCTCAATGTCCTCATTTTTATTTGTGTACTCAACAAGCCAATTATCAATGTTATCATAAGTATACTCAACCATACTATCAATTTTTTGGCCGTTGATTTCTTCAAATTTTCGACTTGTTCTTCAAATTGCTCTATGCTCATGATAATTGAATTTGAGATTAATTTTGGATCTGAAACCTCAATAGTGGAGCCCGCAATATACAAACCAATAATCTTTGAGTATGCCTTAGTCTTTTTATGTGATAATTCTTTTAATTGATTTAACAACCCCTTTAATGTATTGATTCTTTCAATCCAACATGCCTTTAATTGTTTCATACGGCTCTGAGAGGGAAAATATTCCCATTTTCTTCTATGGTCCATCATTGCCGAGACTTTTTCTACAAACATGGCAACTCCATCTATGAAGAATCCTTCATCATTCTTCAAATCTGCATTCAAGTATTCTTTAGTGTTTTGAATTCTGAGCTCGAGAGAATGATTTTTTTTTGCCAAGTCCCATAAATCTAAAATGAGAGACATTCTTTTCTTTATGTTCTTTTCAACAAAGTGTCGAGTAGCATTGATTAAGCTTGAAATTCTTTTTACTCTCATATTTGATTCTAGAGTTCCTTGAAGAGTTATGTTAGGTTGTATCATGACGACTAGGGTAGGCGATATAGGTGGAGTCATGATAGTTGCTTCCAATTCCTCAGCTCTCTCCTTAAGTCCAAGATTTTCCTCTTCCATATTAATTATTGAAACGTCCAATGCATCCCCTGTGACTCTATGAATTGAGGATAATTTTCACGACAACGTGTTGTTTAGTATTAATGGTGGATCGTGACTTTCCCTTTTTATTCTTCGAGGTTCTTTCAAAAGTCAATTTCTTCAAATATTTATCAAATAAAACATTATGCATAGAAAATGTTTCTTCATCAAAGAAGACTTCATCTTGAACAACCAATGCAACATATTGTACATTTTCTTGGGCGCATTCTTCTTCATCTAGAAACCATATATTTTCAATATCCACATCTAAGTCCATATCATCAAGCATAATATCATCTTCAGGTATGTTTTGTTCTTCTCCCTCTTGTTGAGAATTAACCCTTTTCCTTTTCACTTTCAATTTATGGAGGTTTTCTAAACGTCCTTGAGGAGGATTTCGTTCTCCATCATCACCTGAATTGTTACTTGGGGTTTTTCTTTGTTGGGCCATTGCAGACTGAGGATTTACTTTAGGCATAAGACTTCTGTGAGAAACACCGGGTGATTGAGCATTTATTTCACTTGAGGGTTTCCCTCTTTGCTTATAGTGTTCTATAGTGCTAACAATTGTCTCTATGTCACCAGAATTTTTATCAACACCTTGAACATGGGGGTCATGACTATCACCTTCTTCCTCCCCAGATATGAGTGTATTGATCAATGTGGGGTTGAGCCCAACCGATACCATGTGATTATAAATAAGATGGTTACGGTTAAACCCTTTGATTTGTTTTGAAAACTTCAAGTTAAATTGGTCAAAGTAAGAGGCATATTCATCGATTTTGGAAATTCCTCTCAAAAGAATTTCACCAACTCGCAAAGTCAAAGAAATAAACTGCTTTTTCCTTCTTTCATAAAAAGTATGAAACCAAAACTTATACTGCCTTGCCACCTCTATTATAAAAAACTTGTTCGACACATAATAAGGAAGAAATATAAGCTTTTCACGAGAACAAAAAATCCTAATAATGTTGTAATTATCCATTTTCTCCATAATTCCCTTTTTATCCAAAAATGTGGATGCTTCCAATGAAAGCCTGGAAGCGTCTTCTCCAAAGAGTAATTTCTTAAATTCAGACAAAAAATAATTGTAAACTTCATAAAAATAATGGATAACTTTCTGTCTTCAGAGAGCTTGATACCACATAGTCACGAGGTCAATTCTTGAGTTTACCCTTTTTCCAACACTCAAACCTTTAAAAATATGACAATGTGTGATAACAAATACTAGATAAGATGCCATAGAACTTTTTCTCACTTTTGAAATTCATTAACTGTGCAAAAGTTTCATTCCACATGATCTTTTCCCAATTGAAAACAACATTCTTATGAACTGTAAAATATAAAATACATAGGGCCAACCGGGGAATAGTTGATGTAGAATCCTAACCAGGAACTCTAGTAAATAACCAAGCAATTTCTCGATAAGGGTCCTTTAAAGAATTAACCTGGATTATGGATAGGTCTTCTAGCACTGTAGTAGGGTCTTGTAGATTTTTCGGCAAGAGCTCAATTCCATTATTTTTCCCACTAAGAAAATTCTGGAATCTTTTCTGTTGTACGTTAAGTTCGACTCTGGTAACTTTAACATTTTTTTGAAGACTGAAGGCACCAATGAAACAGGGGATCCACTTTGTAGTGGAATGGTTCTTCCATTCTGGACAAATTTATCAATGCACCAGGTGACAATATATTTTCACTCGAAAACCTCAGGGACACAACCAAGAGAGTTATTCCTGATGTTGAAACTTTGTTATTATCTTTGTCTGGTAACATTGAATAATACCAATATGCCCTCGACCAATGGTAATTGTGATCTTCTTTGGCGAATAGATTCAAGGAATCCTCGCAAAAATGTTGTCTTCTTTCGACCATCTTCAGTAGGTTGAAAAACTTCTCTGTAATGCCGCTCAAAACAATGAAATAATCATTTACATTAGATCTTTGATGATAACATTAATGTGAAATAAATGAAATTTTCCTCAATAGAAACATCATTAATAACGACCTTTTTAGAATTTAATTTAGTATTTGAGTTCGTAGAATTAGCATTTAATATGACTCGAGAACTGTGAAAGAGGAAGGACACATCACAACAGGGTGGGGGGAGTGGAAGATTTTAAAGGAAAATACGAGTTTGTGAGTCCGTTGTGATAAGAAAAAATGCTAAGTATTAATACTTGTCAAACAGACTTGTGAAGGTGAGAAGATACAAAGAAAAGAAATTGTGAGTCTGCAAGTTTGCGAAATAAAAAATAAACTAAGTGTTGGGAAGGGGTTCAAAGAAGAAAAGTGACAGACCGTGAGTCTACGAGTCCGCCAACCCGCAAATATAACAAAATGAGATAAGTATGGAAGAAAGCATAAGTTGCGGAGGTAAGATATGACAATGAAGATTATGGGAGGGAAACATACTTAGAAAAAATACAAGTGCAGTAAATTGAAACAAAAAGAAGGACTTATGAGGTTAAACAATGTTTTCTTTCAGTTGGCAACTCAACCAAATCCCAAGCCTCATTTTTATCCAAGGAATCCATTTCTTCAACCATGGCCTTCTTCTATAGTTTACTATTCTCTAAATCCATTGCCTCCCTAGCAATTCTAGGATCATCATCAATAATATGTAGGACAATTTTAATCTCTCTAAACACTACATTATAAATGGTCTTCTTTGTTACTGTGTCCCAAAGTTTATAACCTTTTATACCGTCTTTTTTTGTCCAAGTTGTCAAGATCCCACCCCTTGGTCTATATGGAAGAATGAGATTGTTGGTACATGGCCAACCCCAATCAACAATTAGCTCATGAAGAGCCCCAATCAATTAGGTCAAGAAGAGTGTACATGTCACAAGTGGGATTTGAATCTCGATGGGGAGGATAACAACTTCTCTCTACCACTCGAGCTAGATCTAATTGATAACCTTTTATACCGTTCATGTGTTCCTCAATAAATCATCTATGAATGAAACACAACACACATATTTACCTTGTGATGGGATAGACATAGGTCTAACACATCACTCTATATCAACTCCAAGATTCCTTTTGCTCTTGTAGCACCAGATGGGAATCTTACTTGATTATGTTTACCATATACACAATGTTCACATAAATTGAAATCTAATGAGCAATCAAACATACCTTCAACCATATATTTACCATGTAATCCTCAAAGGTCCTTCTCTCCAACATGTCCCAATCTTTGATGCCATAACATTGTCTTCTCACCAGAGACAATAGGGGTATTGTTGTTTTCATTACTACATCGTGAAAACGTGATTATTACACCCATTAATAATAGTGCTTCCCAACAGTTTGTATAGAGTTCCAATATGAACTCCTCTTAACAACACCATCGCTCCTCAAACCATCTTGCAACTTTCCTTTCAAATATAGTTTGCACACATGCATCACTCTTCTTACTTATGAATATTAGGTTTATTGTGAGCTATAGAATGTGCAAAACCCCAGGGAGAGTTCTAATCCTTCCATCTTTGAGTAGTGGCTTGACCCTTCCACATCCTATGGTTTTGGTTGTCGAGTTGTCTCCTAGAGAAACATAACCTTGATTGTACTTTTCATATTCAAATAACCACTCCCTCCGAGGAGTCATGTGAAATGGATCACCCAAGTCAATCAACCATACATCATGATCTGTATGTGCTTTTGTTGATTCCAAGTAAACATCACCTCCTTCGTCCACGAAGGATTTTATATTTGTGGAAGCGGCATCATTGGATCCCTTACTTGTATTTACATTTTAAGATCTATGATCCTTCTTATAATGCCCAACTTTACCCATTTTCCAACATTTCCATATAGATTGTCTTTAAGATTTAGATATGACCCCCAAGACTTATTTATATTTATATTTGGGATGACCTCTTATGGATGTGACATCCTTTGCCACACCCTCCTTGGATTTTTGCCTAATTTCCTCTCACAACAAGGATGCAACTACATCCTCAAACTTTAATGTAGATTGAGTAGTACTCCCAATTGCTACAACTAGATTATCCCAAGAGTTCTACAAAGAACACAATAGGGTAACACACTCATCTTATTCTTCCATCTTAATATCGACATAGAACAACTGACTTACCTGAGTATTAAAGGAATTTAGATGCTCCGCCATGGATTCGTCATCATCCATCCTAAGATGATGCAACTTCTTTTGAAGAAACAATTTGTTTACCAGGGACTTTGATTGATACAAAGCCCTTAACTTATCCCGCAACTTCTCAATGTTGTCTTCTTCAGAGACATTCAACAACATTAAATTTGAGAGGTAGAGTTGAATCATACTCCTTGCCTTTCTTTCCAACTTCTCCCGGTCTTCTTTCGCCATACCAATAGGTTTTGTACTTGGATATGAAATAACCCATTGGATATGAAATAACCCATTACAGCCTGAGTGGGCCTAATGGTTAAGAACATGTGTTTCCTCTTAAGAGGTCACAGGTTCAAATCCAGAGGGGGGTAGGGTATGTATACCTTCGTAGACTTTACCAGTCAAATCGTTGGGTGGAGGGGGGTCCCTTGTCCCACAAACAAGGGGGTCTCATACACCAATTTGGTGTGCTGGCTTGGCCGTGACCTTTAAAATAAATTATTATTATTATTATTATTATTATATTATATATCTATAAGAAGATTTTCCATCTTTAGCTTCCATAACTCGAAACTTTGGCCATTAAATATTTCTATCTCTATTCTTTCACTGCTTGTCACTTTACTTCACACAAGATTCATTATGCAAAGCTCCCACTCAAGAATAGGTTTATCTCTTACTCGAGATACCCTTGCTCTTCATGCAGTGAGCTAAACCCTAGCAATAAAGGTGTCCCCTTGAATAAAATAAGTTCACTCTAATACCAAATGAAGAGTTTGATAACCCGTGCAACAAAAACAATACTAACAGAATATAAAACTTAAGAATAACAATGACACATTCACTTAATATACAAAAGGCTTACCTCATAAACCCTTAACTAGCAAAATTAGCCTAACTGAAATCTACACCCTCTCTTTATCTCATTGTATCAACTCAACCATTCACTACAAATATTTAGGTACTCTAATCAATCCTAATTCTTTAACTTGGATTAGAATACAACCCTAATCCGTTAACCAAGATTGGATCATAATGGGTTGAAACCATTGACCAAAATAACACCCGAGAGACCAATTTTTTTCCTTAGGGGTTCCTCTCCTAAACCCTTGGATGGGGGGCCCACTGCCCCCCATGCCAACCCCCACATTCCCTTCATTCATGGCTAGCTTGCGAACCCCTGTTAAGATTTGACTAAGTCTACACGTAAAAGATACAACACATATCCAACAATGCAAAGTTGGGGTTCATATCTTCTCATCAATCAACCAACATCATTAAACATATAAAAAAATGTTAGATTAGAAACTCATAATCAACCAACATCATTAAACATATAAAAAAATGTTAGATTAGAAACTCATAATCAACCAACATCATTAAACATATAAAAAAATGTTAGATTAGAAACTCATAGTTTATTAATCAACATCAAAATAAATTGATTTTATTCATTGTGAATATAAGTTGTGAAATAAATTTGTATTATTATTATTATTTTTGTTTGAAAATGCTTCCAAGAACACCTCCTAAGGGGTGCATAACATAATATCAACTTCCTAAGGAGTATTATGGTTAAGAACATGTGTTTTCTCATAAGAGGTCACAAGTTCAAATGTCAAACTCATACACCAATTTGGTGTGGCTTAGACGTGACCTTAAAAATAGATTCTTATTATTATTATAACATAATACCAACTTTTGTCCATTAAAATGCCAAAATTGAAAATATATAATGTGCAAAATTCAACCTAAACTTACACTAGACCCTATTTTTATGTTGCATTAACGGGAACAAATTACAATGAAAATGGAATCATAGTGAAAGGCTTAACCGCCCTTAACAAAGGCCCCATAATTTTGCCCTTACCCTGATCGGATGGCGTTTCATCATCATCATGGACCACGGCAAGTAGAGGTCGTAACTAGAACCCTGAGTCGCCTAGCTCTCGTGGACATCATAATTAGCTTAAGAAATATCAAGACCCCAAATGAGATTTTACAATATTACGATAGCGATCCTTATTCACATAAATTAATCAACCATTGAATTTTTTTATCCCATAAATGGAGGAAAGAGGCCCACGATTCTAGAGCCATCCTCTGAGCTCTCGTCTCCTTCTGTACAGCAGGGTTTTGTAATCTCAGGTACGTTAATTTCCCCCATTTCAGGGTTTATGAATGCTTTGCATTAGAAATTTCTGCTGGTTATTGAAGGGTTTGATCACATTTATGTGGAGAACAGTCTGCTCTATCAAACCCTAACTGTTACAGCACAGACAGGGTCAGAAGTGATGGCCAGTGTGATATATTCGAGATTAATTCTGCCCCAACCCCAATTATATCAACAGAAATCAGGTAGTTTTCGCGAAAACATTGTTGGGCCAGCATCGAATTGATTTATTTTTAATTGTAACTTTGCATTTTGTTAAATTTTTTCGTTAGAAGAAACCTCCACTATACTAATATAAAAAAATGTGCAATATAGTGATTGATAAAATTGAAATTGAAATCTCTAACTAAATTCCGATCAAATTCGATTTTAGAGTTTGATTCTAAGAAAAGAGGTCCTATGCTAGGCCTCAAAGAGTCTTGAAATACAAACTTAAACAGAACTATGAATGTGTCCATGATATGTCAATGCAAGCATTAAAAATGTTTATTCGGTTTCTGTCTAACTAATCATATATATTGCGAAATACTGAACATCCATTGCCTTTTCTTCCATTTCCATTGACTTTGATGTAATTCTTATTGCACCAAGAGAAGTAAGGTTCTCTACAGTCCGGTAGATCCATCAACACTTAATGTTTGTGTGAGTGTAATGATGCATTGAAAGAGAAGGAAGGTTCTCTACAGTCCGGTAGATCCATCAACACTTAATGTTTGTGTGAGTGTAATGATGCATTGAATATGGACACTAGCACAGAAATGGCCGGGTTATCAAAAATTGAAATTGTAGATATGCAACCTCATGTAAAACTTTTTGAACCCAGCTATGTGATAATTAAGCTCAATAGATTATACCCCGAAATTTAATTGCAGATCTATATTATAATTATACAAGCTGAGTTAAACACATGCGCAGTGGAAATAATAATACCAAACACACAAATACACAAGATATACCCTGGAAACCCCAACTCCAGGGAAAACCAACAAAGGAGGGCTTTATTCTTCTGATTATGGGCAATTTACAGTAGCAGTAATACAAAATACAACTCACTAATCTGATCTGGAAATTTCCAGCCAATAGGAAACCTAGGTGAGCCACACGGTCTCCCAAGGTTCTCCTTCATCAAGGAATCTCTCCACAGATGAATCTGCTTCTTTAATCAGCTGATCAGTCCTCTCTCAGGCTTCACCAAACCCTCACGGCCCCTCAAATCTGCTACAGTAATCTTCACCAAACAATATCAAGCCCTTACGGGCCCTCCTTCAGCTTTTGAATTGTGCTTCTCAAGCCCTCACGGCCCCTGTTTTCACCTCACTGAAATGCTGCTTCAGACTGCTGATTCAAACCTGCAATGTGGCCTTCTTCAAGTCACTAGCTGCGCCCTCAATCTTCAGAAACTTGGCCTCCAAGATCTGACCTTGCGCTCCCTCCTTTTCTCTCTCCAACTTCACACTGGTCTGCACTTCAAATCACTTGAATGCTGTTCTTTCTTACACTCCTTGTACCCACACCCTTGCTTTATATGAATAAATTCGCCCCCCCTTAGGTTTTCTCATCATCAAAACTCCTAACCCTAGATCTCCATAAGGATTGAAGGCTGAGATTAGATCTAGTCTCAAGATGAGTGGCTAAGATCAGATCTAGCCTCCTTCAAGATCAACGGCCGGGACTTAAATTTTTCGTTGAGACAATTTAAGTTATCTCTAAAGTGAACTTTAGAAATACTGGCAAATAAAGTCAATGAAGAAATATAAGATTTTTCTTCATACTTTCCTAAGTTGAAACTTAGGCATTCTTACAAAGCTGTTAAGGGTAGTTTATTGTCCCCCACACGCCTAGGACACTTAGGCATGGGTAGACACCTTCACTTGCTACAATTTTCAACACTCCCTCTTAGCGAGGAAGGTGTTCTGCACAACCCCCAACTCTTCTCTGAAGAAGACAAATTTACCCTTTACCAATGGTTTTGTGAGTATATCTGCTAACTGCTCACTGGTTGGCACAAATTGTAGCCTCACACTTCCCTTTTGCACACAGTCTCTGATGAAGTGATAACGAATCTCTATATGCTCGGATCTGTCATGAAACACGGGATTCTCAGAGAGCTTGATGCAACTTTGATTGTCAAAGTGGATCACTGTAGTCTCCTACTCTTGATCAAACAACCCCATGAGTAGTTTGCGAAGCCAAATGGCCTCACAAGATGCCAGGCTGGCCGTTGTGTATTCATCGTTTGCAGAACTCAAAGCAATTGACTTCCACTTTCTGCTGAACCAAGAAATAACTCTTGACCCCAAGTTGGAGTAACAACCCGAAGTACTCTTCCTGTCCATGGCACTGCCTGCCCAATCTACATTCGAATAACCCACGAGCTTCACTCCATCACCATGGACGTAACTCAATCCATACTCAACTGTGCCACACATAGTACCTCAAAACATGTTTCACAGCTACCCAATGTACACGCTTTGGCTCCACCATAAACTGACTGAGTGTGTTCACTACAAAACACAAGTCTGGTGTAGTGTTGACCAGATACATGAACGAGCCTATGAGATGCCTATAGATTGTGGGATCTACTCCTTCTGACTTGGATGCATCAATATTTTTCCAATTCGTAACCATTGGAGTTGCCATGGGCCTGCAATCTTGCATACCAAAGCTCTTCAAGATCTCGAGAGCATATTTCCCTTGTCCAAGGAAAATCTGTCCATCCTTCTGCCACACCTCCAAACCTAGAAAATAATGCATAAGCCCCAAGTCCTTCATATCGAACTCTGTAGCCAGATCTCTCTTGCCATCTGCTATGAGCTTTCATGACCTTGTCATAAACAAGTCATCCATATACAACACAAGAATGAGCGGCTCTCCTCCAACCAAGATGTAGTATAGGTTTGAGTCCGCCTCACTCTTGATGAAGCCCATCCCAAGCAAGTAGCTATCAATCCTGCTGTACCAAGCTCATGGTGCCTGCTTGAGCCCATATATTGCTATCTTCAATTTGCAAACTTGAGATGCCCTGTTGTGCACCTCAAATCCCTCTGGTTGCTCAATGTAGATCTCTTCCTCTACCACTCCATTCAAAAATGTTGTTTTGACATCCATCTGGTGGATCTCCCAATCCAACTTTCCTGCAATGGATATCACGGCCATGATAGAAGAATGTCTCGCCATGAGTGCAAATGTCTCACTGAAGTCGATCCCCTCCTTCTGTGAGAAGCCCTTAGCCACAAAGCGGGCTTTGAACTTGTCCACACTGCCATATGCAACATGCTTGATTCTGTATATCCACCTGGATCCTATCACTGACTTTCCCTCGGGCCGCGACACAATCTCCCATACGTCATTCTTCATGATAGAAGAATATTCTTCCATCATCACATCTCTCCACACATGCTGCTCAGATGCCTCCTGAAAGTTGGAAGGCTTGGCCTCTATCAATTCACTCATAAGAGCCATGTAGCTGGAAAATCTTTCAGGTGGTTTGCTCTACCTGACCGATGTCCTAGGAGCATCCACCTGCTCCTAAGCCTCTCTTAATGTACGCTCATCCCACTTCGGTCTCCTCCTACTAGAAGACCCGACCCATGAGACTGGAGCATCCTGCTCCTCATCACGCTGCTCTACCTGCACAGTCTGCTGCTGCTGTTGTCCACCTTGCATAGAAGTCTGGGGTCCTAGCTGAGTATCCTCCTCCTTAGGTAAGATCTGAACCTGTCCTTTTGTTGACATCTGTTCGTAGGACTTCCTGAGAGCCTTGTCCTCCTCAAATCTCACATCTCGTCTCACCACTGTTTTCCTAAGTGTTGGAATGTAGACCCGATAGGCCTTTGAGGTCTCACTGTAACCAACTAAGATGCCTTTCTCTGCGGCAGGTTCCAACTTGGTTCTCTTCTCCGTCGGAACATGACAGTATACCAAGCACCCAAAGATGCGCTAGTGACCAATCTCTGGTCTCTTCCCTGTGAACGCCTCCTTAGGCGTCATCCTCCCCAAGACTTTGTGTGGACTCCTGTTCTGCAGATAGATTGTAGTGTTGCATGCCTCAACCCATAGAAACATGGGTAAATCCTAATCATGTAGCATAGCCGTAGCTGCTCCTACTATAGATCTGTTCTTCCTTTCTGACACGCCATTCTGCTGTGGATTATATGGCACAGTCAGCTCCATCTTAATTCCTGAATCTGTGCAGAACTTCTTGAAGGCACTCGAGGTATACGCTCCTCCATTATCCAATCTGAGCACCTTAATTTTCCTGCATGTCTGGTTCTCCACAAGAGCTTTAAACTCTTGGAACCGACTGAAGACCTCATCCTTGGTCTTCATAAAATAGGTCCAAGTCTTCCTGGAATAGTCATCAATGAAGGTGACATAGTAACTAGCCCCTCCAATGGACACCGCTGACATGGGCCCACAGACATCCGAATGAATTAAGTCCAATATGCCTCTGGACCTACTGTCACTGCTAGGAAAAACAATCTTATTAATGAGATTTCTGTGGTTGGGATTTTCGGTGTTGATTGGAATAACCATAGTTTTGTCAATCTTGGTGTACTTGCCCAAAGCACACCCTTTGCACACTCCATGCTGATTAGAATTGAACTCTAGAAGCCCAATCGCGGACTTCCTGAGCACCTTGAGTGCTCCATGATGCAAATGTGCCATCCTCCTGTGCCAAAGCTCCCCTAAATCCTGGTCACTGCTACAACTACTCACCAACGCATGGGTTGGCTCAAACTACAGCTTGAAGAACTTTTTGCTCCTCACACCCAATACCTTGCCCAAGCTTGCATTTGTGCCCTTCGGATGTATACCTTTCCCTCCCGGAAGGTGACCACATATCCCTTATCCTCCAACTAAGAGACAGAGATCAAATTCTTTGTTAGTCCTGGAACAAATAATACATCATTAATTGACAAAGGTTTACCAGACTCCCTTTGGAACTTTACAGTTCCACATCCTGCAGGCTTGTACTTTGTGTCATCTCCTAGTGTGATGAAGACATCCGAAGTGAACTCCTTTAGACTGCTAAAGTACTCACGTACCTATGTCATGTGGCAAGATGCGCCACTGTCAATATACCAAGTCCCTGTGACCATGGAACTAGATAGGCACACAATAAGAGAATACTCGTCCTCAAATTTAGCTGCAAATGCCTCCATGTCTGTTGTTGCAGCCGTCCTGTTCTTGGCTTTGCTCTTCTTTTTGTTTGGGCATTGATTGAAAAAATGACCAAGTTGATGACATGCATAACATTTGACCTTGCTAGGGTCAAACTTCTTCTTGCCACCCTGTTTTGAAGATGTTTCGTCTGCAGAACCCTTCTTGCTCTTTCCTTTCTTAGTGGCTAATGCTAAGTTCTCCTCATCATCAGATTTCTTCTTCTGCTCCCCACGCTGAGACCCTTCCCGGATCTCTTCCTGGATGAAGTCATTCCATAGCCTCTCCCAGGTAGGCCACTGCTCACGGCCCACCACTCATTTGACAAATACATCCCACTATTTGCCAAAACCATTCAAGGCTATACGAACCAATTCACTATCTGGAACAACATCACCAACTGCTGCCATCTCGTCTCTGATCTGTGTGAGTCTGGTCAAATAAGAAGTAACGTCCTCTACCTTGGACATCTTCGTGCTATGTAGCTTGTCCCTTAGCCCCATCTTCCTATTCTGGTTTTCACTCTGGTACAGTTTAGTCGAGGCGTACCACATTTCCTTGGATGTCTTCTTTTCAGCTAGATGTGGGATCAAGTGATCCTCGACACCATCCAATAGGATCCTCTGTGCTTTAGTTTCTTTCACCTCATGGAGGTCCAAAACAATTGGATCTAAGGAGGGTGGAGCAATTGTGGTGCTAGCAAAAGCCCACAGTTTGTTCTCCTTCAAAACTGTCGTAATCCTAACCTTCCATTGAAGATAGTAGGAGTCTCCCTTCAATCTGTCCTCATACCTCACGCTGGTAGCCATGGGGATCTGAAAATCTGATTTGTAAATGAAGAAAGCTTTGCTAGATCTAACTAGATCTGAACTAGATCTGCTAGATCTGAAGAGATCCGCTGTCTGTAAATTTCTGTGACCTGTGTGTTCAATCAGAGGTTTGCTCTGATACCATGTAAAACTTTTTGAACCCAGCTATGTGATAATTAAGCTTAATAGATTATACCCAGAAATTTAAATTCAGATCTATACTATAATTATACAAGTTGAGTTAAACACATGCACAACGGAAATAATAATACCAAACACACAAATATACAAGATATACCCTAGAAACCCCAACTCCGGGGAAAACCAGCAAAAGGAGGGCCCATATTCTTCTGATTATGGGCAATTTACAGCAGCAGTAATATAAAATACAACTCACTAATCTGATCTGGAAATTTCCAGCCAATAGGAAACCCTCTTAGGTGAGCCGTATGGTCTCCCAAGGTTCTCCTTCATCAAGGAATCTCTCCACAGATGAATCTGCTTCCTTAATCAGCTGATCAGTCCTCTCTCAGGCTTCTCCAAACCCCACAACCCCTCATATCTGCTACAGTAATCTTCACCAAACAATATCAAGCCCTTACGATCCTCCTTCAGCTTCTGAATGGTGCTTCTCAAGCCCTCACGGCCCCTGTTTTCACCTCACTGAAATGCTGCTTCAGACTGCTGATTCAAACCTGCAATGTGGCCTTCTCCAAGTCACTATCTGCGCCCTCAATCTTCAGAAACTTGGCCTCCAAGATCTGACCTTGCGCCCCCTCCTTTTCTCTATCCAATTTCATACCGGTCTGCACTTCAAATCACTTGAATGCTGTTCTTTCTTACACTCCTTGTGCCCACACCCTTTCTTTATATGAATGAATTCGCCCCCCCTTAGGTCTTCTCATCATCAAAACTCCTAACCCTGGATCTCCATAAGGATTGAAGGCTGAGATTAGATCTAGTCTCAAGATGAGTGGCTAAGATCGGATCTAGCCTCCTTCAAGATCAACGACCGGGACTTAATTTTCCGTTGAGACAACTTAAGTTATCTCTAAAGTGAACTTTAGAAATATTGGCAAATAAAGTCAATGAAGAAATATAACATTTTTCTTCATACTTTCCTAAGTTGAAACTTAGGCATTCTTACAAAGCTGTCAAGGGTAGTTTATTGTCCCCCTCACGCCTAGGACACTTAGGCATGGGCAGACACCTTCACTTGCTACATTTTTCAACACCTCACATATCAAACTGGGGTTTAGATGGGTCTGTGCTAGTTATATTATTACTTTGATACTTGATTTTGATTTTGAGTTGGCCAGCTTAGGGACTCGAGCCCATATCTATACTTTTTAGGTGCCCATGTTCTAGTTAACAGGATTCCAAACACGTCATCCTGCTTGTCTTGCTGGCTTGGGGAATTTTCCAATTCACCTCTGAACATTCTGCAGACTTGGTGAACCTAACACCCTGGAAATAGTAAAAGCCCATGAGTGCCTTTAGAACAGACAAGCCATTACCAATCTGGGTCCCATCTACACAATTATAGTTCTGTTGACACAGTGGTGTAATTTCAGAAGTTCTGATTTATCTGCATGATGAGTTCATTGAAATGCATGATTAAAGCTACGAATACTGGAACATTTTCCCCAACTCATCCTAGTGCATATGTCCACATAATGATCTAAAAGACTAAAACAACAATAATCCATGATACAAGTCGGGCCAACCCCTCAAGTAGCCTCTAACAATGACAGATCATGCTAAAACATCATAATAAGCCCTCCAAAGCCACACGTGTGGGTGACGTCATGCTCCAAGAAGGTGTAGGAAGCCTCTAAAGGCCATGTCTTTGTTAGAATATAATGGATGTGCTCGTTTTACCATTGACAATATCTCTATTGTCACCCAACCATAGGCCGAAGCCACCCTCCGAGCACCTTAACCTTGACAGAGAATCACTCCGGAAGCAAACCCTAGGCTAGATAGCCAAACAAAGGGTAGTGCACCTTTCCCCAAGGATAGCGCACCAACAAGAGCTGATCAGATAATCCAAACCCTAGCCAAGAGATATTCCAAGCCAAAACGTAACTGCTAGCTGCAGCAGCTGCACCGACAGCTCTCCTCAAACTTGCGCACAAAACTGGGCACTGTAGTGCGCACAAGTGCTGCTCTGCAACTCTGAGATTGCCTGCTAGAATGAGAACTGGCCTCCTGTATTTATACTAATTCTGGCTAACTGCCTAGGCCGACTTCTCATTCTGGGTATCTGTCTGTTCAGTATATATTATTATTCCTGGCCGACTTCTTCTCTTGGAGGCTAATAACCTAATATAAATTATCTTTTTGAGCCGACAAGTCTTCTAGGGTTATTAGCCAACTCATTAGGGTTTCTTCTTGCTTCTCGGAGTATTCTATCCTCGTCAGGTTTACACGTGGAGGTAAATACCTCCCGCAGCTACCATAATATCAACACTCCCTCCTAGCTAGGGAGGTATTACACGTAATGGTCTTGAGCACAAAAACACACCATTCACCTGGTAGCATCAACATTGTTGTATAGACTAGATCATGACTAGATCATGAGCACCATCATCATCATTAGTGTCATCAGCTGCATTATATTTCGAAACCATAATCTATCTGAGTAATCAGACATGATGCTCACTCCACAGAGTGATATAAGAACCATTCTTCTAATCTAGAAGAGTAAATGCTTTGAACCATTTTCCGTCTGGGAAATCTCTGTCCTTTGATTATCCATCTAACTGATAATCATTTCCAATATTGCTGATAGTCTTCAAGGCAATCGAAACAAAATAGAACACAACTGTGTCTATCCATAGTAGTACATAACTACAATCCAGTGGTACACTAC
>ML777063.1:426526-460745 GCA_009831015.1 Picea engelmannii | reverse complement strand
CTCCTTCTTCAAACTCTGGCTTCATGATCTTTCCTTTCACGATATCCAGTACTTTATTCTTGGCAAGGATGAGGTCAATCCTTGTCTTCCATGCTCTGAAGTTAGAGGCTCCATCTAACTTGTTCTCAGACTTCATAGAGTTCATCATGGCTGCTTGACTTGGTCAAACCCTAGATTTGACCAAAAATCCAAACTTCACGTCTTGGCCTTCTGAGAGTGCCAGGAGATGCGCTAGGCTAGGGCACATTGATCTGTCCGAAGATTAGGTCAATCCATTCACTTAAGGTGCCTCAACAAGAGGATTAGGGTTTCTGCAACTGCTCCTGCTAGTAACCCTAGGGGCAGTGTCCTGGAAGCTACTTCTGCTAGAAACCCTAGCGATAGTTCCTCAACGAGCTCAATATCCTAGCGGCTATGTTTCCTTCCAGCGTTTAGACTGAATGAAGGAGGTGTGGGCCCATAACCTGTTAGAATATAGAAGATGGTGTGCTCGTTTTACCATTGACGATACCCTCGTTACCCAACCATAGGCCTAAGCCACCCTCTGAGCACCTTAACCTTGACTGAGAAATACTTCGGAAGCAAACCCTAGGTTAGATAGCCAAACAAGGTGTAGCGCATCTTCCTCCAAGGATAGCGCACCAACAATAGCTGATCAGATAGTCCAAACCCTAGCCAAGAGATAGTCCAAGCCAACACCCAAACTGCTAGCTGCAGCAGCTGCACCTGCAGCTCTCCTCCACACGTGCGCACCAATCTGGGAACTGCAGTGCGCACCAAACTGGGAATTGCAATTCCGAGATGCTGTCAAATGAGAACTGACGCCCTATATTTATACTGGTTCTGCCAGATTTGCTGGGGCCGACTTCTCCTTTTGGATATGTGTCTGTTTAGTATATTATTATTATTTCTGGCCGACTTCTTCTCTTGGAGGCTAATAACCTAATATAAATTATCTTCTTGAGTCGACAAGGCTTCTAGGGTTATTAGCCAATTCATTAGGGTTTTCTCTTTCTTTCCAGAGTCTTCTATTCTCGTCAGGTTCACACGTGGAGGTAAATACCTCCCGCAGCTACCATAATATTAACAGTGTCTTTCATGGTTGCTACCATGGATATATACTTCATCATCTTCAATGGATCATAGGATTAGCTCCCTCCTAATCCTTGCTTTATGTATGAGTGCATATAATCGGCTCCCTTCATCTAACAGAGTCCACGCTTCTGTCTGCATCGTTATTGTCTTCTGCAATATATAATTGGCTCTCTTTGTTTAACAGAGTCCACGCTTCTGTCTTGTTGTATTCTACAAAACGTCATAAGTCTTTCTCCAATTTCCTCTTGATTGCTGACTTCTTTCTGTCTTTGTTTCTTCTAGGTCTTTTCAGGATTGATTCGGCTTATCTTGCAATAGCTTCCACATGCTTTGTTTGATGTATTTCATCCTTTCATGTGTATTATCTAATGATATCAATCCTTATCTTGTTGTTCTTCCATAGGTATAGTTCTTCTTGGAACACATTATCTTCCAGGAGATAGATATACAATATGTGTATAGAGACGATGCAAACAAGATATGTACAAGAAATAAGAAGAGTATTGTTACCTTTGGAAGAAGAAGTTTCTTTCATCCTGCTTAGTCTTCTTTGTGGGTTCCTTTTCTTTGGCAACTGATGCTTCGTGTTTCTCCTTCCTTGCGTTCATGCTTGCGGCAAATGCATCCCATGTCTTCTGAATACCATTGAGTACTATGTTTACCAATTCCTTCTCTGAAACGATCTCTTCAATAGCTTGTAGTTGATCTCTAGACTGAGAGATTCTCACAAGGTATGATGTTATGTTGTCATCATCATTCATCTTCATGTCACGGAGCTCATTCTTCAGACTCATTACTTGTCCAATGTTTCTGACTGAGAAGAGGTTTGTTAGGGCATCATACATCTTCTTCGATGAGTCAAGATGGGAGATGTAGGGTATCAAGTGGTCTTTGATACAGTCCACTATGATACTCATGGCATTGATGTCACCGTCTTTGAACTTCTCCATAGCTGCAACCTTCTTCGGTTCCTTCTCTTTTCCTTCTTCAAACTTTGGTTTCACGATCTTTCCTTTCACGATATCCAACACTTTATTCTTGGCAAGGATGAGGTCAATCCTTGTCTTCCACACTCTGAAGTTAGAGGCTCCATCTAACTTGTTCTCTGACTTCATAGAATAAGTCATGGCTGCTTTGACTTGGTCAAACCCTAGATTTGACCACAAACTCAAACTTGATGTCTTGGCTTGCTGAGAGTACCAGGAGATGCACTAGGCTAGGGCGCACTGATCTGTCCAGAGATTAGGTCAATCTCTTCACTTAAGGTGTCTCAACGAGAGGATTAGGGTTTCTGCAACTGCACTTGCTAGTAACCCTAGCAACAGTGCTTTGGTGACTGCTCCTACTAGAAACCCTAGCGATAGTTCTTCAACGAGCTTAATATCCTTCTGGCTATGTTTCCTTCCAGCGGTTAGACTGAATGAAGGAGGTGTGGGCCCATAACTTGTTAGAATATAATGGATGTGCTCGTTTTACCATTGACAATATCTCTATTGTCACCCAACCATAGGCCGAAGCCACCCTCCAAGCACCTTAACCTTGACAGAGAATCACTCCGGAAGCAAACCCTAAGCTAGATAGCTAAACAAAGGGTAGCACACCTTTCCCCAAGGATAGTGCACCAACAAGAGATGATCAGATAGTCTAAACCCTAGCCAAGAGATATTCCAAGCCAAAACGTAACTGCTAACTGCAGCAGCTGCACCGACAACTCTCCTCAAACCTGCGCACAAAACTGGGCACTGCAGTGCGCACAAATGCTACTCTGCAATTCTGAGACTGCCTGCCAGAATGAGAACTGGCCTCCTGTATTTATACTAATTTTGGCTAACTGCCTGGGCCGACTTCTCATTCTGGGTATCTGTCTGTTCAGTATATATTATTATTTTTGGTCGACTTCTTCTCTTGGAGGCTAATAACCTAATATAAATTATCTTCTTGAGCTGACAAGTCTTCTAGGGTTATTAGCCAACTCATTAGGGTTTCTTCTTGCTTTCCGGAGTATTCTATCCTTGTCAGGTTTACACGTGGAGGTAAATGCCTCCCGCAGCTACCATAATATCAACAATCTCGTCATCAAGGTGCAGAGTATGGTGGAAAATGACCTCTCCTCATCAAAGGTCCAGTCTTGTCATCAAAACCCCAACTCATCAAAGTGGTGCCCCAATGGCAAGCAAGCCCCAATCCATGATGTCATCATCCATATGCTCAATGTCCAATGTGAAAAGGCCAACGTCCAAGGTGGAATGAAGGTGCATCTTGTCTTTGCACTATGTCCAATCCTATGCTAGTGCAACGTTCTCCATCCAATGCCCAATAACCTTTGGGATATAATCCCCATGGTGTGGACTTCTTCCAAGGTGGAATGAAGGTGAATCTCGTCTTTGCACGGTGTCCAATCCTGTGCCAGTGTAATGTCCTCTATCCAATGCCTAATAACCTCTGGGATATAATGCCCAGGGTGTGGGCTTCTTGCCCATCAATGTGCCAACATGATCGTATACACAAAGTAGAAGTTCATTTGTCCACTGTCCAAGATCCAGGAGGTGTGAGAGCCTAAGTCGAAGAGGGCTGAGTCATCAGATGGCCCAACGCTTTGCAACACGTGTATGTCCAGCATAAAGTGCACAATGTCCTTGGTGAAATCACAAGGACTTCCTCCAAAACCATGTCAGGTGCACCCAAGTCAGTCAAAACCATGAAATCAAGTGAAACCAACAATCACAAGGGGCAACAATCCTTAGAATCATCTAAAGTAAGCCATCCATTAACACAAAAGCCAAATGAACAACTCTCATTGGGTATCCCCTTTAAACTTCACACAAGCTCAAGACTTGATGCAATTTGGCAAGTTTAAGTATGGGAGGACCATCAAAAGAACCTATTAGGTGTGCAAGTACCCAAGAACCCATCAGAGATATGTAATGAATGTGAGTTGGTCATGGGGTTTACTTCTTGGCATGGGGTCATTAACAGGCAAGACAATATATGAGCTCACCTCCATGAGTGCCTTTGTAGAGGGTGCACTTGGCTATTGAGTTACCCTTTCCTTGATGCTTTTTGCATTCCAAACCCTGTATTTGCCTTTTTCTTTATTTGATTTGATTTGTATGTCCCCTTAAAAAGGTTTCAAGCATAACGCTTCCTTTGCTTTCTTTATTTGGGATATATTCAAGTCCTTTTTGATTGATGAATGCGTTTATTCACATAGGACTAGGACCAATCGCCATTAATGAGGGCTAGAGCTCAATTATGGACTATGGCTTTTAAATGTTCTTATTATCCCATTTCTTTCTTTATTATTGGCCAATTGCAATCTACCTCTAGGCCTCTAGCCCCTTCGTCTCATAAGAGAATGAGGTACCTGCATTTTTGGTGTACATGTAACCACACTACCCAAAAGGTGGGAGAATGGAAGGATTAAGGATGGAAAAGTGGTAAGTATGATCGAGAATTGTACGCTACCCCTTTCAAGGAACCACCAGTAGTACCCCTTTTCCCAGGAGTGACAACACGGGACTAGGATGCCTAGGATGACCACCAAGGTGAAACAAGGCAAAAAACATAACTTTTGAGCTCATGATTCGTTATCCAACTGCAACCTCTGACTATTACTCAAATGCCCAATGTATTAAATATGATACTTTACATAAAACAAGGACTAATGTACCTCATAATGTGTCGGACCACCATCTCCCATTGAGCCTTGTTGATTGAGTGTGATGAGCCATGCTGAATAAGAAGAGGCATTCGTGGGAGTTGCTGGGTTGCTCTCTGTGGACATGCTAATTATCATCATCGTCGGGATCACTATCTTCATTGCGGGCCATGAGAAATGATCTCCTCTAGTTACCCCTAGGTGGGAGGGGGTAACAGGTTTGTCATGGAATAGATCCATCTCTTCTAACATCCGAGATTGAATGAAGAAAGCTCAGTAGAGTATGATGTCCAGAGGGAGAATGGGTGGGGTGTCTAGGTTGTCGATTGCGCTGCTGTCTGGAAGAGGTAGTTCGCTGCTGAGGCCCGAGGGATCTCCTCCATCTTCTGGGGAGGCATTTGATTTGGTCATGTCGCTGAAATCTCATGGGATGGGTGAAGGTCCAATAGTAGAGTAGGATCAATAACAAAAAAGTTGGGAAGAGAAGATGGCACATATGTCAAAGATGGCTTGCAAGCCAAAGATGGCACAAATGTTGAACTAGGCTCACAGGCCGAGAAATTTTCATCAAACTTAACATCTCTCCCAATAATAATTTCATTGGAATAAGGTTGAAGAATGTAGAAATTTAAATACAAAAATCAACAACCTAATATTCTTTCATACACTTAGCAACCTAGAGATAACTGTCTTGCATGAACTCTGAAATGTCTAAAACCCACATTCAGAAATTTCCATAAGCAGAAATACACATTGCTAAGTAATTGTGCAACGAAAATAAACACAATGAACAACATTCAATCACCCATGAATAACTCAAAAATTTAGGCAAATGCCAGGGAAAACTCCAATGTGGGGAAACCCAATGAGAGAGAGAGAGATCTTATTATTCAGCTTCAGGAAAATACATATCAGTAGCAAAATCGCAATTTCCAGCAAGTGAAATCCACTTACAACACACTAAAAACAGTCCCAAAAATTCTGCCTCATAATCCGTGCCAAGTCCATACTGTTGTACGACCCTCCCAGAAAACTGTACCTCGAAATCCGTGCACACAGTCAGCTGTACAGACTGTTCTATATGGTCCAACAACAAGAAGTAAAACCCTCAATATAACCTCGAAAACTGTGACGAATCTACTTAGATTTTCGTGCCCTCTTTCCCTTGCTGTATGAACTGGACGAACCTGTATAGTACGACCTCCAACAACACAAAAATAACTCAGCACTAAAACATAGATGTTCCCTTGGGATTTGTGTCCACTTTCTCTTGGGAAATGTGCCCTCTTTGCTGCCCTAATTTTCCTCTCTCAAGGCTACTCGAAAATTCTCTCTCAATCTCCTTCTCTTAATGTCTTGCACACTACCCCATGCATTCTTTTATAAATCTGAAAATGACATTTTCCCTCCAAAGTGTCTTTTCACCTTCCTCAACCCTAAATCCAAAGGCCAAGATCTAATCTTGCCTTTACACGATTAAGGGCTATGATTCATTCCCTCCAAAATGAATCACCTAAAATATTAAAGTACATTTCACTTTATTACATAAGTGCACTTTATGAAATAAAGTCACTTTAATATTAGAAGGTACACTTTATTAAAAAGTCACTTTAATAAAAGAACCACTTTACAAATTTATAAAAACACATTACAAAGTTAAGTGCCTGGTAGTGTCAACATAAGGCAACATCTCCATACAAGACAAAACATGCGGAGTACCTCCCGAGCTAAAAAGCTAACAAAGAAGTCTATAACCTTTGACATCTTCAGAAAATCCAACAAAAAAATGCACTTCTCACTTTTAGGTTGTAATGCTTTCCTTTTCTCATCAGGAATGTGAACCCATGCTTTACTACCAAACACACAGAAGTGGCTTACATCTGGTTTAATTCTACTCCATGCTTCTATAGGTGTTATATTTTTTAAAGCCTTTGTGGGAGTGCGATTTACTATGTAATTGGCACAATTAATGGCTTTTGCCCAAAAATGAGGACTTAATCCCTTAGATTGGATCATACAATTTTCCATTTCCTTTAATGTTCGATTCTTTCTCCATACAACACCATTTTTCCATGGTGTACATGGAACAATATATTGCATCTGACATGCCCCGTGTAGTGTAGTAAGTTGTAAATTTGTTGTTAACATATTTGCCTCCATTATCTATTCTTAACCTTTTTAGTTGATGTCTAGATTGTTTTTCTACAAGGGCCTTGTAGTCCAAAAACATAATAAAAAACTTCACTCTTAAGTTTTAAGAAATAAACCCAAGTGTGTCTGGAGAAGTTTTCAATGAAAGTTAAGTACTTGCACCCAAAAAAAGAAGGAAGTAGACCACAAAAATCACTATGAACAAGTTGCAAGGGGGCTGGAGCGTGCCGAGAGGCACATTTGTCAAAAATGTCCCAATGATGTTTGCCAAGAACATAGTCCGCACAAATACTATCTTTGTAAGAAACGAGAGGAAGACGAGTCACCGTATTTTGATTACATAATTGCTGCAATGAGAGGTAGTTTAAATGACCAAATCGCTCATGCCAAAGTTTGCTCATGTCATTGCTATGAGCAATAAAAATTGACGGAAAAGATGATGGCCCAAAGTTGTCAAATTTGTACGACCTGGTAATATCATCAACAATTTTAGTTGCTAGGACATGATTAGGTTCTTTTAAATCCTTGATTACAGCTTGGTGAGGTGAAAACTCTATTGTTTTACCTTCACCTGAATGAGTGAATTGATATATTGATAGAAGGTTGTAGACGAGACTTGGAACACATAATACATCATTAAAATGACCATCATCTAACTGAATTGTTACAGACCCTCCAACACTAAGAGATCTATCATCACCAACAAATACTTGTTTGGTGTTACCTTCATTAAGAGCAAAAAAATGGCTTTATTCTAAGCCATATGATAAGATGCTCTAGAGTCAATAAGCCACTCATTAGAAGAAGAAGTAGATGTTGCATTAAACTTATAAAACATGGTTAGAATTGCCCAATGCGGTACCTTGAGTTATGTGAGAGCAATATTTGGCTTCACTAGGGAGGAAGCTGTGAGAATAAGAACGAGAATGATGAGAACAAGGAGTAGATCATGATTCCATGAGAAGTAATTACTAAAGTGTTGAAATTTGTAAACCTAGCACCTGACCATTAATTCCTAGTAGAACACATTTACTTAATAATAACACAACTAGGTTACTTAACAATAAAATCCAGTGGAAGCAAAATCATAAACCAAACACATTTGCACACGAGATTTTTGGGTAAATAACCCCTGGAAAAACCCTCGCGGGAAAACCAGATATGTGATGATTTTATTAAATAAAATCAGGGCTCCCGTCCTCGGATAATGGCTCTTCTGATGAAATACAACTACAACACATAGCCTAGCCTATTACCCAAGATTGGTCCTTCGATCTTGCTGGCTGCTACTTTCCTCGCTGCTCCTCGGCCCTTGCCCTTGCACACCTGAGTGCTCACTCACTCTTTGTGTACCATCACTATGTCTCTTCTTCTCACCTAGGCTGCCTTTTATTATATTGAGTTAACTCTAAGTCCAAAACCCTAGATCTCCTCCAAAGTGATCAAAGCCTGAGATCTAATCTCACCTTCACTTTAGATCTGACGACTAGGAATTAATCAACTCTTCACTTAAGTTACTAATGCCAAAACTTAGGCATTTAACTTAATTAATTAAAAGATCATTCACTTAATAATTACTCATAAAGTGAACTTCCTAACGTTTTTGTAGAGGTTACAAGGACGACTTCCACATGTTAGACATTGAGCCTATGTGGAAGTACTTGTCCGAAGCTACCAAAGACTAACATACAGTAGGGGGCGCATTGTGACAAGCTCATTGTGCAATTTGGCTATCAAAAACTAGATCAATCCAGTGTTCAAAGGGTAGAAAATCTCACTAGCAACAATGCCCGTGTCTTCTTTTGTCGCGGTGTTTTCTTCATTCATAGGGGATTTGACAAATTCTTGATGCGTTTGAGAAAGGATAACTTTTTTATTTATATACTGGTAGAGGACATTCATCTTAAGCTTTGCATCTTAGACACCTAGTGTCATTCATGTTTTTACAAAATAGTTTCAACTTACAAGATGTGTTCGAAGTACTAGTTGTGATACAACTCATCGATGATGAGAAATACGTGTGGAAGAATTTTAATGTTGAATAAAGTGAGAGACTTGCTTGTGAAAATGCCATAGATATAATTGCAAGTGGTTTTATATTTCAACAACATTCATATTTTCCTATTTTGACTATGTTGGGGGGGCTTTTACAAGAACAAGCTTGAGGAATATCGACAGACATTCTCGCAAAGAGAAATGTCACCGGGACGGAGATGTGTTGTGGCCTACCGAGATTATTGCTTGAACATCACAAATTGTTACTGTTATCCCCTATCCTAAGGATAACTAAGGAGATCATGTCTCGAGGCCCACATGTCCTAGACATGGAGTGCCGAGAGCCAGATGACTTGAGCATGGCCCTGGAGGGCCCATATTTTCTTCAGTGCAACCCATCTATTAGCAACAACAACGCCCATCCCACTAGCCTGGGTCTGAAGTAGCAGTAACTCTTGCTCCATGAGGTAACGAGTCCAGGTATCATGGTATGTGTCACTCTGATTATTAAAGCACTTGAATATGTTGCACTGAATTCTCCTTCATTTCATAACGTTTGCTTGGAAATTATGCTCTTTAACTTGCTCATACTTGGGAAGTTGACATGGTGCCCTAGTAAGTTGATTCCCCTTTAGGATGGGTTGCCACTAGGTGGGTCTATGAAAGGACATCGTCCATTCCCTCCATACTTACCACTTTCCATCCTTGTTCCTCTCATTTCCTCCCTCCCTTGTTCGGGCATTGGGTTAACCACACTAGGAAGGGTTGTACCTTGCCTTGTGGGAAGAAGGGGCTAAAGGCCCAGGGGGTAAAAGTAGCTGGAAAGAGTTAAAAGCCAAAATGAAACCTTTGAGATGCTTCGCCCAGGGATTCCCGAGAAAGCAATAAAAGGCTTCTCAGTAAGAAAAGGGGTAAGATAAATCAAAACTCAAGGTACTAGTTGGTGGATGGGAGGTCTCATCATGAGCCGACCTATTAGGTCCATGGACATGTAGCGGTATGACACTGCCATCTATTTGGTCACCAAACTAGGGTAGTGTCTCTTGGTGGCATAGCCAAGAGAAAGGGGGTCTCATCACGAGCCAACCTTCTCATTTCCGTGAAATGCTTGTGGGTAATGCTGTCACCTTTGGTCACCACGCCAGGACAGTGTCCCCCAACTTTTCTCTTGAAAAGAAAAAAGACCAAAAGCAATAAGACTAAGAAAAAAAGGCATTGAATGGGCTAGGAAACAATGGCATCCATGATAAGGTGCAACTCGCCCTCTACAGAGGCACCCACAGGCATGACCTACATTTCCCTGTTATCACTGCACCTTTTGCCCAAACATTTCCCCTACGCCACTTCACACACACTTACATGACCTAGATTGGTTCTTACCTGGGAAACACCCTAAACTTAAGGAGGATTAGCCCAATAGGACATCACGAGACCTTCTCCAAACCTGACTTGTTAAACTTCATAACGTCTTTGAGCATTTGTCTGGGTAAAGGGGGGTTTGATGCACATGTTTGGGTAATTTGATTATTAGATGTGATTGACATTGCTATGATCCCTGTGACTTATGAGCCCATGGAGGGCATACGTGTTGTTGTTGCAGGACCTTTCCCGACGAACAGGTACATATGGGGGAATGATTAGCTCAGACCTCCATGGGGTTGAAAACCCACAGATGGATGCTGTGACCCCAACCAGGGGCAGAGAGACACCAGAGGATTGCACCAGGAAGAAAGAAGGATGTTTCACTCGAGACACTCTGGCGGGCCTAGACCCAGGGGGGTCTTCCCTTTCCACCAGGACATTGACCCTCGAGGGCCCATGACATCATCATTTTGACCCTAGACGTCATCCAGTCAGGGTTTTCATTTATGAGGACGGTTTGGTGCTAGTTGGCACATGTGGCAACATTTAGGGCCTTTGGAGGCCAAATGTTTTGCATTGGAGGCCTAGCGTTCCACCCTAGAAGGGCATGATGTCACCCTTGGATTTGATTTTAGGGTTTAATTGTTGTCATTTATGTAAAAAAACTGGATTTTAATGTAATTTGGCCATGTCAGCCTTTTCATGACCTAATTGTAATTAAAGGTCATTGATACTGTATAAATAAGAGATAAAACTCTCATTTTTATTCATCATCACTCATCACACAAGTGGTGAAGTCTGAAATTTGCGCCCTCTTTAAGGGTTATTGGCTGAAATTCTAGGCACACTTCTTGGAGGAGGCTAAATTTGGTGTTTCTTGGTCATTTTTCATGGTGGAGGATCTTCAACTAGGGCTTAAGCTTGATTATTCTTGGTGAAGTAAGTAGAAAATCTGCATTTTATTTACTTTGATGAATGTTTGTGGTAAGCTTTACTTATTTCATGCCTAAGATTATGAAATTGCTTGCTTGAAACCCTAGGGGAAAAACATATGTTGTTATCTTTTTCTCTACAATTTTCCACTTGTTAAAGATTGCTAAAGAACACCTACCTAGAAGTAGATCCTAGAGCCCTACCATTGTAGCACTCTAGTAACCCTACTTCAATTCCCTTTGTATATTTTACTTCAAATTTGTCTAAGGAAAAAGGAAATCGCTAGGGCTTAAGCTTACTTACTTTCTAGCAATTACCCTTAAGGATTTAGATGTTTGAGGCCTTAGGTTACTAACACCACCCTCATCTTATCCATCCCTTAGATTAAATATTATCACTGTTATCTCCCTCTAAGATTTACTGCTGCTAGCATTTGACTCCATTACCCGAAAAGGCCCTAATCTTTTCACTACAAGTGTTGATTGATCAAACAATTATCAGAACATCCTCTTTTGAACACTTACTAACTTCTACTAACCCTAGGCTATCCTATTTTAGTGATTAACTTGCTGCTGTTGCGAAAGATTGCTACAGCCATCTTACAACAGCAATCTCACCTTAGAAGTGACATCTTATGCTAGCTAGATCTTGCTAAAATTGCTTGTGACTATTGAATACCAATTGGCATAGTTAAATCTATCATTTATAGTCTTTTATCAAGCATTCTAAAGCATAATTATTGTGGCTGTTACAAACCTATTATTGCTGTTATAAACTATTATACTGCTGCAATTTCATATCAGCTAGTCTATTTTTAAAGAGTTCATTGTCTTATGAAGCATTGATATCATTTTGGTACTTGGAAAGTGCCATTTTTTCTCTCTTTGTTGTCTTGCTCTTGGCAGGTACACAACATTACTCTTTTACTTCATCTCTAAAAAGACACAAGAACCTTATGACTTGAGTGACCTGTGAGAGGGGAGGGATTCTCTTGTATCATTTGCCTTCTCAGACTCTTAGGTCACTGGGGATGTCTCCCCTGGGGTACATAGATATACTCCTAAATAGAAAGGGGTTTCCTATTAAGGTGATAGTGATTGGTCACTCCTAGTTACGCCAATTTTGTATATACTTGCATTGGGCTTTGGGCAAGTACAAATTGTGCGATAACATTTTGGCGCCGTTGCTGGAGAACACTGAGTCAGTATTCCTCAACGACACTTTTTCGGTAAGCCTTTCCCTCAAAGCCTTTATCTTATGAAGCTTACCTGGCGACTCGACTGAGGGTGATTCCCTCTTTTCTGTTTGATGATCCTTAGAAGGATTATCTGGTGACTCCACTAATGATGAAGCTAAATATGGCTTCTCAATGGGATCGAGGAAATTTTAAACCCTTGGATATGAGTAAAATTCCGGGTTACCCTTGACAAATGCCCCTGAGGTATGAAAAATGGCTCCCTATATTCATTGGTAGTGATGGGGTTATAGTCGACAATCACATGGATAATTTTTGGGTTTTCTTTCAACTCCACCCTATCAATGATGATGCTGAGGATTTGGCAATGAAACTTTTCTTTGCCACTCTTCATGGCAATGCTAAGAAATGGTATGACGATCTCCCTGATGCTAGCATCACATCTATGGACCAGTTAGAAGAATCCTTTCTCAAAGAATGGGGTATTAAATTGGAAGATATCCAAATGCTACTAAAAAGACTTGAGTACATAAAATAAACCGAGAATGAGACTGTCAAGGAATTCCATACTAGGTTTGAGAATTTGCTATATCAGATTCCTAGAAGCCATCGTCCTGGGAACAAGTACCTCGTTTATCTCTATACCAATGCACTCTTAGTGAATTTAGGGTTCCTCCTCAATAAAAAGGGGCCAAAAACAATCAACGATGCCCTATCACATGGCCATACAAATCAAGGTGAATATCTCTTTGTTCAAGAGAAAATACATATTTTCTCTAGAAACCAAATTTGATGACCCCGAAGGTACCCTAGATACTCTTAGTTGGAGAGATTAGTTTCCCTTGAGATCTTTGAAAGAAGGGAACAAGTCATTGACCAACAAGAGGTTGAGGAGAGGGATCCTAATGAGGGTTTCTAATCCCATGAGGAAGAGCAAGAATTTACTCATGCTTCTATCGAGGATAATGAAGACATGGTTGAAGAGCGAGAGCCTGAAGATATCAAACACGATGATGAAGTATTGATGTGTGCTCCTCCCTTTGATGAAGCCATCCAAGAGCCTATTCCTCCTGCACAAGAAGAAGAGGATGAGGTTAGTTGCTTTCCTTTTCAAGTTTATGATGATACCTTATTCTATGATTCAGAGGGGGAAGAAGAAAGGGAATCCTTGGACAAGATAGATCCTCCTTATTATGAAGTTGAAGATGTAGAGACAAGTCACGAGGATGAGACATTGATGCATGCTCTTCCATTTAATGAATTTATCCAAATCCTTGAAGCCCCTGCACAGGAAGAAGTAAACACGATAAATTATTTCCCTTCCCAAAATTTTGATGATGCTTTATTTTATGATTTGGAAAGTGAAGAAGTGTTAGAGGAGCCCTTGGATGTTTTAAGCTCTTCATGTTATGATAAAGGTGATGACTTTGTTGATAATATTGATGGGTTCATACATGTCGGGAAACGTAAATGGGTTGTGATTGGATATGATGGGGATCCCATTTACGACATTGAGGGTCATTTCCAAAAGTTGCCTTTACAACTATCATATGAGGTTACTACTAGTTCTGACATTTGGCAACAAGATGATGATATAATTACAAAAGTTTTCCAAGCACCCAAGGATGACCCAGTGCAATATTCTCAGGATGATTTTTGGTCATACTTGGAAAATTTTGATGAGAATTCCTTTGAGCACTTGGATTTATTCTATGAAGAATATTATCAACCATCATTGTGCTCAGATCTTGATGAAGGTGAGGACATTGCTTGCCCAAAGGACACTTGTAACAAGGTTTTCCAACCTCCATCGATTACTTTGCCTCGCTATGTCACTAAGCATGCAGTTGGAAAATATGTTCCTTGTCTTGAGTTTTCTATGAGGCAAAGCTTGTTATTAGAATTCAAGGGTAGGTTGAATACCTCAAGAAGAAGTTTATTATCTCAGTCTTTCGGCCTTCCCTTAAGAAATTGTCAATCATCCTCTAGGTTCTTCCTAGTCCCTTCCCAAACCTCAGAATGTGAAGATGTCCAAGGTAGCCAACCTTCAGACTCTTTGAGTCAGTCTTTTGAACCTTTGATTTTTCACGATCCCTTTCTGAGATGGATTGAGTACTTTCCTAAGAGTGTGACTTGGCATAATTTTGTCCCTCCCTCTCGCCTCCATGAGCTAGACTTTACGATTTTCGATGATACAATACATTTTCTAACTCATGTTATTTTTGTGCTTGACTTATCATTGTTTTGGTTTATGATGAAGCACAGAGGCAGGTATTATGAGATATTGCTAGGATGGTTTCATTGGTTATTTGACTACACCTAACATTCAACCAACAGGTAAGTAGAGGTAAGTTAGGCATTTGCATCCATTGTATATACCGTCTGCATATCATGCATCCTTTTATAGGACTCTAATGAGTAAGTTTAAGAACCCCTTTTAAACACAACATTAAATTAGACTTGCTTATTCCTCCATGTGGGTGTGAAGCCCCAACAACAACAATTCAAAACCCCAGCTCCATACAAAAAGGTTTTTCACAAAATACAAATGCAATATGAGTGCCAACAAAGATTCCCACATGCCCGACACCAAGGCCAATGTGAGAATACCTGCCCGATGCTACAAAAACATCAACACTTCCTTTTAGAGAGGGAAGTATTCCATCCATCATTACCTGGAAGTATCTCTGTCTCCCACACTGGAAGTGGCTCTGCCTTCCACACTGGGTCCACTATCACTACTGTTCCCTTTGACATAGAAGCAATTCCCGCTGAATGACATGGACCCTTCTTGGAAGACACCCTGCTCCTAGAGGCCTCTTGCTTTTGTGCATCCTGCATGGCCATCTCAACCCATGACACCTTCATCTCAACCCATGACACCTTCTTGACAGTCTTGGAAGAATCTTCTCTCCCACCTGAACCTGAAGGTTGAATTCCTCTTGACAACTGACATTCCCTTTGAGCATGCTAACTCCCTTTGAAGTTTGGCTCCCTTTGAATTTGCACAACCTTCGAAGCTACCCGCTCCTTGTTCATTGCCACTTTGTTACTTGCCATAGCTCGCATAGGTTGGCCCTTTAGCCTGTACAAGTTGCTCTCTCTAACTCCAAGAACAACTGCTATGTCTGAGCTAGATCCTCTGGGTTTGATTAACACCTGTCCATCTTGGAATACTACATAAAATCCCTTCTTCTCAATTGTTGAGTTTGAGAGCACACTCCTCTTGAGTTTTGGTACCCATAGCACATTTGTGACTCTCAACACATCTCTTAACTCCATCTGGAATGACATTGTTCTAGATCCTTGCACTGCATGCTTGGTACCCATACCAAGTTCAAGATACAAATCTAAGTCAAACTCTGTGAAGTTCTCGAACAACTCCTGTGCTCCTGTCATATGACATGTGGCTCCACTATCCACCAACCAAGTCCCACTAACGAAAACTGTACCAGAAAGGGCGGAGACTAATAAGAACTCGCTTTGAAGCATGTTTGCAACCTTATCCACCTATGCTGATGATGCCAGTTGCTTCCCTTTACCTTTCTTCCGTTGTGGACACTATGAAGCATAGTGGCTATGCTCATGGAAAACAAAGCACTTGACCTTGCTAAGGTCTTTCTTCTTCCATTGCTTTGGAGATGCCTCTCTCCCTGTGTTCTTCTTCCATGAACCATTTCCTCTGCCCTTCCTAGCGTGAGCAACGAGGGCCAGGTTCTCATCATCACTACCTTTCTGTCTTCTATTCCTGGACTCTATCCGAGCCTCCTCGTGGATGCAATCGATCCACACTATGTCAAATGGTGGCAACTTCTCTTGTGCACAAATCCCCTGCACAAATGGTTCCCAAGACCCTGGAAAACCATTCGATGCCACATTCACCAACTTTGTGTCATCAACTGCCTCACCAATGGCTACCAAGTTAATCATGAATTTGAATGATCTTCATGAGGTAGCTAGCAACTGTATTTGAAGTGGACATCTCAATAAATCGGAGCCTATGCCTCAAAATCAACTTTTGGTTTGCATTCTCGCTTTGGTACAAGCCCACCAAAGCATCATACATATCTTTTGTTGTCTTCTTCTCGGAAATATGAGGAACTGAGTGATCCTTCACAGAATCCAACAACACCTGCTTGACCTTCACTTCCCTCTTCTTATGAGCTGTCAATTCCTGTGTATCATGTGGATTTGGAATCACCATCTCAACATATTCTCTGAGATCATTCTCTAGATCCTATGTTCTGATACCATGTCGAAATTTTCAAGCAATCATGCATTCAATTTCAGATCTGAAAATTACTTCCAAGTGACCTCAAACAATAAACTGGGGCCGTTATCACTAAATAATTTTACACTGAAACTATGACAGAAAATTACAACGGAAACACAGATCAGAGAGAAAACATCCATGCACAAAAGACACAATTTTTTGTTCAGTAAATTTTCAGATTAAGAAATTTTGAGGACAAAAACCAGTCCTCTGAGGAAATTCCAGAAAAAATTCCAACTTACAAATCTGTTGTTGTACCTTGCTGACATCACAGCCGTACAGCTGACGTCACTCTGTACGACTTGCCAGATCAGTTGTACAGTTCACACGTATGGTACGAATTGTATGGATCACACGTGCGACCTGTTTTCTGCTGTTGTACGGTTTGCACGTGTGGTACAGACTGTACAGATCACACATGCGGCCTGTTTTCTGCTGCTGTACAGTCTGCATGTGCCGTACAAACTGTACGGCTGACACGTGCGGTCTCTTCTGCTGCTCTTCTCACATGTGCAGCCTCTCTCTTTTGGCTGAAAAACAGAAAAACAAAACAGAAAACCCTAAGTCAGAGTTGTCCAAGTGAAGAATTTCCTTCGCTGAAATTGCCACCCCAATCTCTTTGGCAAGAGTGCTCACTCATGCCAACACCATAATGAGAAGATGAAAATGTCACACTGAGATATATATTGCCTCTTCTTTTATAGGAGTCTAATGAGTGAGTTTAGGAACCCTTTCTAAACTCAACATTAAATTAGATTTGTTTATTCTTCCATGTGGGTGTGAAGCCCCAACAACAACAATTCCAAACCCCAGCTCCATACAAAAAGGGTTTTCACAAAATACAAATGCAATGTGAGTGCCAACAAAGATTCCCACATTCCCGACACCAAGGCCAATGTGAGAATACCTGCTCGATGCTACAAAAGCATCAACATCTAGTTCATCCTTAGAATCAATTTTTTGTAGCTACCTCCCACAACAGATGACTCAAGTCTTAGAGATTAGCAGGACACATAGTTGTTATATGGAGGGGGTCTGGTAGATGTAGGATGAAAAGGGTAGCTTTAACTAATGTTATGAGACATTATTATGACTATGGTTTTAGAAGGATATGGCCAAGGGGTTTATGCTAGACAGCCCTTGGACACACACTTTTATTTCTGAATATCATCATCAGTGCAAATGGTTATGCATCATACATACTGCGGGATCTTGAAGTGTATCTTTTTTCTGTGTTAGTAATTTCCTTTCCATGTATTCTCCTTGCTGATTTGGACCCTAGCTTAGCATGTGAACAGCGGCCTCTGATTAGAATGTTTTAGAGAAGTTTGTGATGGCTGTAATGCTCCATTTGGTTGACTTGTGAATGTTTAGATAATATTGATTCACTCAGATAACTGGCAGGTGAGAAAATATCACAATCAAAAGGGGCATGCATGAACCGGGTGTTTTCTGCAATCAGATCAACCTCACCAGGGGGTAAAGGTGGTGGGTTGCTAGAGAGGCCAACAATTGAGAAAACTACACCCGGTCGAGAATCTGAGTTTGATCTACGGTAAATAGAATGACATCTTATGAACAGATTCTTGTTTTGTCGTATTGTTTTATTAGTACTTTGTCAAATAAAGATATCTACTCCCAATTTCATTTGGACATGGTTATTAGAGTGTATATGACTAGAGTTTTTACTTTAATTTTATTTTTGCTGTCAATCGAATAGATATGACGTCTTCAGAATTTTCAAATTCTTTTGATACATCTTCTAAGTCTCTTGCTATTTCCTTGTCACTACAATAAAAGAAAATCGAGGAAGACATCTCCACCTTATCGTGTGTTATTGCACAATGACAATTATAACAAACGGGAGTATGTGGTGCAAGTTTTGATGAAGGTCATCCCAGGAATGACCCTTGATACTGCTGTTAATATCATGCAAGAAGCCCACTATAATGGCCTTGCAGTTGTTATTATTTGTGCTCAAGTTGACGCTGAAGAACATTGTACACAGCTCCGAGGAAATGGCTTACTTAGTTCCATCGAGCCTGCCAGTGATGGTTGCTGAAGATTTCAGTCATATTGACTTGTCAAGAGCACTGTATATTATGATTAGGGTAGAGTTGTAGGTGTGCACATCAATGCTAGTGATATAAGTCAAATATGTAAAATTAACTGTAGGAATCTTAGAATGCAGTCCCTTGAAAATGCAAGGCTAATAGCTCTATAATTCTGAGTACACATCTGTAGCTCTCTCTGTAAATGAAATGAACCAAAACAAAGAGTATCAGGCTACTTGTGGTAGTTCAGGAACTTGTATTATAAAGGAAATGATAGAGTATTTTCTGTCTGTTTTCAGCATGCATGGCTAATTTTTTTTTTGTACTGCATATCCTTGTATTCAATTCATGGAAACTAGTCTTTAGTTGTTTTTTCTGAGTTGCAAGATAATTCTCTGCCCTTGGAGATCATTTTGGTGACCTGGTCAAATGCCTATGAAGAAACTTTACTTCTATCCAGTCAATCATTCCACATTTTTGTGTTGCTTTGTACCTTGAACAAGGTGGAAGAGGCAAACAGAATCTGAAAAGCTTTGCAGGTAAGAGAGGTATATATATTTTGTATGTACTATTTTTTTTGATGATTTGGTATGCAGGTTGTTTTTGCTGTAGGTTCTGTTATCTGTGGCCGGAAGAGTACTTAGGCTGCACCATTTTCAATTTTTTTTTAATCTTTTTATTTTAAAATTATGGATATATTTTGTTCCCAGTTCAAAATGCTTCATATATTACTTCAAAGAACAAATAAGTACATCGGGGTTCAAGGTGGTTACAACACATGGATGACAAAGGTGCTAGGAAAGTCCTGGCCTACAAAGGCTGAAAAGGTCAACATATGAGCCCGGGCCCCCACTGGAAGGGATTTACTGTAGAAATTTAATGACAAAATCAGCAAGCTAATATTCTGTCATACACTTAGCAACCTAGAGACAAGTGTCTAATATTCTGTCATACACTTAGCAACCTAGAGACAAGTGTCTAATATTCTGTCACACACTTAGCAACCTAAAGATAAGTGTTTTGCATGAACTCTGAAATGTTTAAAACCCACATTCATAAATACACATTGCTAAACAATTTATGCAGAGGAATAAAAAGAATGAACAACATTCAATCAACCATGAATAACTCAGAAATTTAGGCAATGCTAGGAAAAACCCCAATGTGGGGAAACCCAAAGAGAGAGATTTTATTAGCTTTAGGAAAGATTTATTAGCAGCTACAATACATTTTCCAGCCAAAAGAGACAACTTACAACACAAAACTGTCCCACCACAAAACTGTCTTGAAATCCGTGCCACAGTCTGTACAACTGTACGGATTTGCTGAAAATGGCACCTCGGAAAATGTGCCCAAAACAAGCAGCTGTACCTTGCCTTTTGTGCGATCGACCTCCAAAAAATTCTGCAAAAACTGCCTCGAAAACCATGCGTTCTCTTGCCTCAATTTCCATGCCAAAGTTTGCTGTTATACGACCTGTACGGATCCATACAGTTCGGTCTGTCCCAACAAATAACACAGCAACAGTCAAAACAAAAAATGCCTCCTTGGGATTTGCACCCTAGCTCTCTTGGGAAATGTGCCAACTTGCTGTTCACTTTCCTCTCCAAGCTCTCCTTAGAAATCTCTCTCACACTCTTCTCTCAATGTGTCTTGCACACTACACAATGCATTCTTTAATAAAATCTGAAAATGACCTTTTCCCTCCCAAGTGTCTTTTCACCTTCCCCAACCTTAAATCCAAAGGCCAAGATCTAATCTTGCCTTTACAAGATCAAGGGCAATGATTCATTTCCTCTAAAATAAATCACTTAAAATATTAAAGTACATTTCACTTTATTTCATAAGTGCACTTTATGAAGTAAAGTCACTTCAATATTAGAAGGTACACTTCATTAAAACGTCACTTTAATAAAATAACCACTTTACAACTTCATAAAAACCTATTACAAAGTTAAGTGCCTAGTAGTGTCAACATAAGGTTACATCCGCATACAAGACAAAACATGCAGAGTACCTCCCGAGCTAAAAAGCTAAAACTCCCTCTTAGCGAGGGATGTACTCGCTGCCATCTCCATCATCTAGTCCCATCACACTTCGCTCAGTAGGAGCTCCCTCTGAACCAGGAGCCATCCTCAACACCTGCACAAAACTCGAACTAGAATATCTTCTCCTGACAGCTACTCGAAACCCTGAGCTCCTTGGAAAATCCACTCCACCCTGAGTATTGGTTCGACCACACCAGCGGAGCGTCCTGTCGATGCTCAGAAGAGACTCACTCTCTTCTCTCAGAATGCAAGACTGAATCATTGGGCCCACCGCAATCTCAGGAGCCTCCTCATGCTCCTCATCTGATGCTGAATCATACACTGAATGTTGTCCTCGCAACATATACAACCTGCCCACCCCATCACCAATCAGTTGCAGTTCCACCAGGTCCACTCCCTCCCTGTAAATAAAGACATGTTCCCTCTTGAACAATGTACAATATCCTACAACCTCCAAGGCTGAGACTGAGAACAAGTTAATCCTCAACCCTGTAACAAAAAGAACTCCATCAAGCTCCAGGAATCCTCCATACTCTAGTCAGAATCTAACCCTTCCAACCCCACGTACAAATCGTGCCATACTACCTTCATTTACCACCTGTCGGTCATGACCTGTCTCTGTGATAATTAGGAATACTTGCCAGATTCCCATCATGTGGCAAGAGGCTCCACTTGTAACGTCCCCGACCATCAACCTCTACTGGGTAACGCTACCAAAACGACCTTATCTTATGAATTTATATGCATGCATAACTAATGCAAATTAACAGTTACAACATTCTGTTCATGCCACTAATTCATGCAGAAATAACAATAAAACATACTGACAATATATGCATACAAACGACATATTCTAACCATACACAGATTAATGCGGAAATAACAATAAGCCTACACATACAACATATATGATATATCTAGGCATTACTCATCAATTATAACACATGTACAATTACACAACATACAATCAACATAGATTTAGTACTTATCTTTCAATAGATGACCACCAACTGCGTGCAGACCATCCACGAACCTCCCAGCCTTAGACCACACTGCTCATCACGTTCAGCAGTGGGTCACCCCCGAGCTGGGACTAAACTCCATTGAGCAAGGGATTTCTAGGCTTGGCAAGGGCAACAAGAAAGTCACACAGGTCAACAGGAAGGATTATCTCCCAGGGCCAACTCACACTAACAACCTACAACCTTTCATTCCCCACATGCCCATCCCACCCCAGGAAGTGTGCCCCTTCTCTGCTCAACAATACTTCGGTTGCCCCACTTTCCTTCCAGGGCTTCAACAACAAGCCGAACATGAATTCTCCGAGCACTATAGTTGCAGTTGGGCTCCCTCTGGGAAATCACTTCCCCAACAACCTCTCTCACCTGGAGAGAGTTGTTTGTAGTTCTGACAACCTGCTTCTTCAGTCCATGGGCCTGACAACCCGCCTCTTCAAATCACATGCCTGGCAACCTGCTTCTTCATTCCAGCTTCTAAGTCAGTTCTAGTAAGGGCGATGGTAACAACAAAGCTCGGTATAGAACAAACGATGGCAACAAGCCACACTCAGTCAACGAACTGTGTGGGCTGCAACAACCACAGTTAAGACACAACACGACTGAGGAAGTTACAGGGTGCGTCGGCCTTCACATGAGATAGACAGGGTAACTCAAGTAAGACATCAGGTTCCCAAGGTGTGTGCTAGATGTAGAGGCAATGATGGAAGCAATGGTTCAATGCGTGAATCAATGAGTGAATTGGGAAGGATCACCCACTTACAGAGTCGTGAGGGTTGTGAGGAAAATGCTCGATTGGTCAGGATGCGAGGATAGCGAAGGAGCACCAGAATGGGAAGCGAACCCCCAACGAGCTGGCTTTCCCAGCTATAAATGCATGTGCCTAGGTCGACACCTGTCTTCCTGCAGCTACAAGAGTTCCACTTAGCACTCGTTCCCTTTCCCATGAACTTAGGACAACACCGATCATGTCCACCTTAGCCTTTAGGAAATACTAATAAAATATTATTCCCTTAGAGGTAAGCCCTCTAGCCTAGCCCCCAGGCCTAGATACTTAGCCCCTTCCCTTACCCTACCTAGTGGAGCTTAGTCCCTCATAACTCTTTCTTCGTGGTCGGTCTACATGCAACAGTGTAATTTTATTAATGATATGTGCATTTACATATACAAAAATCAGGCTCATGGCCTTAAGCATCTAGGCTCTCCGGCCTAATAAACATATAAGTCTTCAGCTTATAGACACTTGGCTCACTCGCCTATAGACATAATTACAATTTAGCAGGGGCTCGGTCTTGGGGTGTTACAATCCCCTCCTGTTATTTTTGCATTGTCCTCAGTGCAACTTACTTAAACAATAACAACAAGATTTCCAAAATCTTCAAAAAGATGCGGGTATTCTACCCGCATAGCATGTTCATCTTCCCATGTTGTGTCCTCAGGATCGTACATGGTCCACTGGACTTTTACAAGCCCAATGGCTCAATTCTGGAGCTTCTTGCTTTTCCAGTCCAGTATACGCACTAAATGCACCTGAAAAGCGCTTTCCTGCTCCACCTGAATCACATTCCAATCAATAACATGATTAACATCAAGTACATATTTCTTAAGTAATGACACATGAAATACATTATGTATAGACATGCATGTTGGCAATGCAAGCCTATATGCTATTGGACCAATCCTCTCTAGGATTTCAAACAACCCACAATATTGAGCTTCCAACTTTGAACAATTTCCCAACTTCAGGGAGCTTCTGTTGGTCTTCACTCTTAGGAATACATGATCCCCTACTTTAAATTCCTTGTGAGTTATGTTCTTATCAACATAACTTTTCTGCCTGTCTTGGGCAGCCTTCAAATTCTGCTTAATCTTCATCATTTGTTCTTCCATTTCCTTGAGCAACTCTGGCCCAACCACTGCCCTATAAACCGAGTTGTCCCAACTTACTGGGGTGTTGCACTTTCTGCCATAAAGTGCTTCAAACAGGCTCATCTTCAGTGATGCTTGATACCCATTGTTGTAGGAAAATTCTACCAAGTGTAGATAATCTTCCCATTTAAATGGTTGTCCATCACATACATCCTTAGCATGTCCCCTATCACTTGGTTCACCCTTTTTGTCTGCCCATCGGACTTAGGGTGATAAGCAGTGCTGAAGTTCTGATTTGTTCCAAACTCCTTGAATAACCCCTTCCAAAACTTTGAGGTAAACTTTGGGTCTCTGTCAGACACAATTGTCTTGGGTATGCCATGCAAGCGTGCTACTTCCCTCATATAAATATCGACAACACTAGTTGCCTTATGAGTAGTCTTCATAGGAATGAAATGGGCAGCCTTAATAAGCTTGTCCACCACCACCATGATTGCATCATGCTGTTTGCTTGTTCTGGGCAATCCCGTGATGAAATCCATTGTTACAACTTTCCACTTCCACTCAGGAATGGGTAATGGCTGCAGTAAACCAACTAGGTGTCTATGCTCAATCCTTACCCTTTGACATTCCAAACATTTGGCAATAAAATCAACAATCTCCCTCTTCATGCCTGGCCAATAATATTGGCTTTTGACTGCTGAAATTGGTTTCTGATATCCTGGGTGTCCTGCATAAGGTGCTTTGTGCTTTTCTTTTAAAATCACACTCCTCAATTCAGAAGAGTTGGGTACATAAACTCTGTTTCTGTACAAGAGGATTCCATCAATTCTCAATTCGTAATCCTCAACTTTCTGTTGCATTTTACCTTGCTGCAATTTTGTTACCAATTCCATGTATTGCAAATCTGATTTTGCAGCCTCCACAATTCTGTCTTTCAAATCTGATTGACACATGCTAATGGCTGTAACATGCAACTCATGCACTCTTCTACTGAGTGCATCAACCACTTTGTTCTCTTTCCCCTTGATATGCTTTACATCAAAGTCATATTCACTGAGAAACTCTAACCATCTGCTTTGCCTAGCATTTAGAGTGGGCTGATCAAATAAATATTTCAAACCATTATCGTCTGTCCTCAGCTCAAACCTCTTTCCCAAGAGGTAGTGCCTCCACTTCTTCAAAGTGTGCACTATGGATGCCAACTCCAAATCGTGAGTGGCATAGAGCTTTTCATGCTCTTTCAACTTCCTTGATTCATAACATACAACAAACCCATTTTGACTGAGGATTCCACCAAGTCCTTTGCACGCATCTGTGCAAACTACGAAATCCATTCTCTTTCAACTTCCTTGATTCATAACATACAACAAACCCATTTTGACTGAGGATTCCACCAAGTCCTTTGCACGCATCTATGCAAACTACAAAATCTTCATTTGGATCAACAATCCACATAATTGGAGCACTAGTTAACAATTGCTTCAATTGCTGGAAGCTTTTTTCACATTTTTTTGTCCATTGCAATTTTTTCCCCTTCCTTTGCAAGGAAGTGATGGGATGAGCTATTCTTGAAAACCCTGCAATGAACCTTCTGTAGTAACCAACTAGACCCATGAAGGATCTGACTTGTGTCACATTCTTAGATGTTGTTCACCCTTTAATGGCCTCAATCTTTTCAGGGTCCACTGCTATCCCTTCTTCAGATATGATATGTCCCAAGTAGTGAATTCTGTTTTGATAAAATGAGCACTTGCTCAATTTGGCATACAACTGATGCTCCCTTAGCACTTGCAACACCATCCTCAAATGATGCTTATGCTCTTCCTCTGACTTGGAATATACGAGGATGCCATCCAGAAAGACAATGACAAACTTGTCCAAATGTTCCCGGAAAACGCCATTCATTAAGCACATGGAAACATTTGGTGCATTTGACAACACAAATGGCACTACTATGAACTCATAATGACCATACCTTGTCCTAAAGGCGATCTTGCTGATATCTTCCTCTTTAATCCTTACCTGGTGGTATCCTGACTTGAGATTTATCTTTGAAAATATCTTTGCATCCTTCAATGGATCGAAGAGATCATCAATCCTTGGTAAGGGATACTTGTTCTTTATAGTCACTTTATTCAACTGTCTAAAGTCGATGCACAATCTCAATGTCCCATCTTTCTTCTTCATGAACAAGACTGGGCACCCCAAGGTGACACACTTGGGCGTATATACCCCTTTTTCAGAGGTTCTTCAAGCTGCATTTTCAACTCCTTCGGCTTTGCATTTGCCACTCGAGGCAGTAGATTTATGGAGAAATCAATATCTCTCTTTGGGGGTAGTCCTGGTACCTCCTTGAACACATCTTCAAAATCTTCCAGGACTGCATGATCCTTCAGATTTAACACCTTATCCTTAGATGCTTCTTCTATATGAGCTGCAAATATTTGACAACCTTTTCTGTAACATTTCCCCAACTGCATTGTTGAAATTTCTCTGATAGCCATTGCCCTAAGAATTCCTTGGATTGTTCTCTGATTTCCTTCCTCATCTAGGCAAGTGAATGCTTTTTTATGACAGTCCAGGATAGCATGATGTTGGTCCAACCAATCCATCCCAATTAGGCAGTCACAATAACCTAAATGAAATATGTTCAAATTTGCCATTGTGCTTAGTCCATTCATGTCTATAAGACATGACTTAACCATCTCATTAGCTTTTCTTTTGGCTTCAGTAGCCAACTGCACCAACCAAGATTTTCCATGCTTGTTTCTTGGCAAATGCAAACTTTCCACCATCTTAGGATTTATATAACTATAGCTATCTCCTGAATCAATTCAAATAGTAATCGTTTGGTTGTTGATCATACCTTCCATTTCAATCATATGTGACTAATACTCTGCTTGCTTGTTGTCTAGCGCTGCATAGATCCTTGGTACATTTCCACCCATCTCCCCCACAATTTCAGCTCGCTGAACATTATGAACGAATCTAACTTTGTCACTTATGTGAGGACAATCTCTAAACCCATGATCACTTTTACAACCCCAACATTGAATAGGTGGCTGCCTTGGCCTTTGACCACCTGTCTCAATCATTTTGGGTTCTCTAGAAGTTGGTTGTCCCTGAGGATTATTTTTGAAGAATGGTGGCTTAAATCCCTTCTTCCTCTGATCCATCTTGAATTTCTTCTTGTCTTCCCAAGCTTTTTGGAAAGTTGGCCTTGCTTTTTGCTGATCATATAGGCACTTAGCTCGCCTTATGGTTTCCTCCAATGTTTTGGGATCATCATATTGTATTTTGTCACTGATGAATGGTGGCAAACCACTCAAATACCTCTGAATCTTGATTGTCTCATCCTTAATGAAAGAGACATACTTCAACAATTCTAAAAACTTTCTTTCATATTCATCTATTGTCATAACTCCCAAGCTTGAGTTCAAAGAACTCTTTCATTTTCTTGTCATAGTACCTTTTAGTCAAGTATTTCTTTTCGAAATACTTCTTGAATTCCCTCCAAGTAACATTTTTCTCCTTAATGTGCTGCACCTGCACAAGTTGATCCCACCACATGGATGCCTTTCCTTTGAGTTGATAGATGACAATTCTTTCTTCTACATGAGAAGAATAATTATGAAATTGAAAATACTTTCTCATGCCTAACAACCATGTCTCTGCATCTTCATCCTTCTTGTGCTCTCCATCAAACATAGGATGTTTGATTTTGTTCATTTCCCCTTGTAGCTCATCCTCCCCATACCTCTTATGCTTCCTAAAAGGGGATGGACTTGAGCTGCCTCTTATTGGAATGCCTCGGGGAGTGTTGGTGATGTTTGCTATCACTTTTTGTTCTTCTATGACTTCCTGATTTACTGGAGCCACTCTCCTTATCCAATTTCTTTTTTATTCTTTCCAGACTCTGCATCAACTTAATGTTGAATTCTCCCTGACTTTCATGAGTTTTTTGTTATCTGCCCGGTGAATTTGAACATCTTTCTACAACTTCTTAATAATTTTCATCATGTTCCCTTCTTTATCTACCTCTTCTCCATGCCCATTGGAGTTTGATCCTTCAACTCCCAAATGGACATCCATTCCTCTAGCTTCATTATCTGAATTGAAAGCGTCCCGTGCCTCCTCCATTTCTCTGCACTGTGGAACAATTCGATTTGATTCTGACAATTGTTAATTCTGCAAAATGTGCAGTCAACCAAATTTTTATCAGACTAATAGACTTTAAAAGTTTTCTAGAATAAACCAATCTGTTTCAACAAAAGTAATATCAAATTCCATTTTCGGCGGGTCTTGGTCGGTCAAGAACCCCTAGGGCTTCTATCTCTAAGTCCAGCTTTGTTCTGCAACAATTTCTGGGTGCTAACCCCTTTTCTCCATCCCTTGGTTCACATGTGACCATGACTGTGATCCAACGCTAATGGTTTGGGTGCTTATTTGAAGCCTTGAAAACATCAAGCTCCCGAGCTTCAGAGGTTTCCCCCTTTTCCACACCTCACCACATCACCGAACAATGGACTGACAACGTGCGAAGAACGGTGGATCTATGGTCCACATTCCTTGCTCGGATCTAAGGTGGATTGGAGCTTCGGGGACTCCAGCTTTAGCGGTTTCCAAATCACTTTCCAACAAATCTCTCGGAGTGTCGAATTGACAAACTTCGCGAAGAGGGTGGATCAACAGTCAACGACTTCCCAGCATCCAATGACTGATACCCACTATAGAACTCCCGGCTTTGGAGCTCCGGGACTTTGGAGATTCAGAGTTTAGGGACTTCGAAGGATTTCACATCTGCACATCCCAAAAATCTCGAACCGCTAATCTCCAAACACTTCCACGTCACCCCCGGTGACATCATTACGTCCCGTCACCTCGACGCTACGGAACTTCGGGGATTTCCTCGTCCCCTTCCATCATGAACCTTTTCTTCCAGAGTGTCAAGTCTTTGGACTTCACAATTTGGCGCCACACGTCCATTATGACCATCAGAGGCCCCACTTTCCATGCTCGAGAGGAGGCCCACGTGGCAAAATATTAGAACAGACACGTGGCCCACTCAGACAGGTGACACGTATCACATTCTATTAGGTATTTCAATCATCCAAAGGTTCTTAACTCACTAACACGTGGCACACATCCCATGTGTCCACGTCATTTTGAGTGACGTTAGTAAACCACATCACTTCGAAACTTCGGGCCTCAGCATGATTTTTTTTTTTTTTCACTTCCACACTCAATTCTCTCGAATGTCGAACTCCCAAACTTCCTTACCCTCCGGGGTCCACATACTACAACTGTTATCATATATGAGTGTGGCACGTGCCCCCCACGTGTCAGATTGCTTTTGGTCCAACAAGGTCGTCAAAAGTACCATTCTAACTGACACGTGGCAAGACTAAGGAAATCCACGTCACCCTGGGTGATGTCATCATGCCATGTCACTTCAAGATTTCGGGCTTCGAGAGATTTCACCTTAGCACACCCCGTTTCTCCCGAATGTCGAATTCTCGAACAAGCCGATCTTTTGACACGCATCTCCTTCGACGAACGGTCTGGATTGTCTCTGGACTTCGGGACTTCGGAGCTTCGGGCTTAGGTAGATTCCACACTAGCACACTCCAATTCTTTCGAACGCCGAACTCTGAACTCTCTGATCTGTGGACACATGTCTATTTTAATGAACGATCCGGATTAGCTTCGGACTTCGGGAGTTTGCGCCTTAGCACACCCCGTTTCTCCCGAACGTCGAATTCCCGAACACCGAATTCTCGAACAAGCTAATCTTCTGACACGCGTCTCCTTCGATGAATGGTTCGGATTGTCTCCGGACTTCGGGACTTCGGAACTTCGGGCTTCGACCCCTCTTGCTCTTATAACCCATAACTTTCGCCGAAGTCGCGAAGTCCGAATGACTTGGGGTTAACCTTCCTGCACCTTTCTCCAGATCTGACGGTTGTGAAGGATCCTCCTCCTCCCGAATAGAGCCTACGACCCAACACCACGAATGTTGTGATTTCTTTCTTTGTGGCCATTTCTTAAAATTGTTACACCTCCCATGTTTCCGAACATAGTCCAAGTATTCTTTCAATGCCCTTCTGGTACTCTGTACCTCAAAATTCTCTGGAGTTTCTATGCCGAATTTCTCGTTCGTGGCCCATCCAGGTTTCGGGTAGAAACCATGGGCTCTGAACTTGAGTTTTGTCCATTTCGACAACAATTCTTTTCTAAAACTTTTGCTTCAACTTCCAGTAACATGGCCCATTTAGGCTCAGTGTTGAAACCATGGCTTTGATACCATTTTGTAACGTCCCCAGCCATCAACTTTTGCCGGGCAACGCTACCAAAACAACCTTATCTTATGAATTTATATGCATGTATATCTAATGCAAATTAACAATTACAACATTCTTCTCATGCCACTTATTCATGCGGAAATAACAATAAAACATACTGACAATATATGCATACATACGACATATTCTAACCATACACAGAGTAATGCGAAAATAACAATAAGCCTACACATACAACATATATGATATATCTAGGCATTACTCATCAATTATAACACATGTACAGTTACACAACATACAATCAACAAATATTTAGTACTTATCTTTCAATAAATGACCACCAACTGCGTGCAGGCCTTCCACAAACCTCCTAGCCTTAGACCACGCTGCTCATCACGCTCAACAATGGGTCACCCCCGAGCTGGGACTAAACTCTACTGGGCAAGGGATTCCTAGGCTTGGCAAAAGGGAAACAGTAAAGTCGCAGAGGTCAACCATGTTGATTTTTCAATAAGCAAGGTTAAGCATGAAGTTCATTCCATTTTTAGCATTTCACTTAACCATAATGAATAATGTTGCAGCAACCAAGATCACAAGAAGAAACACCATGCAAAAGAACATAAGAAGTATCCCGGGAAACCCTTCTCAGCAAGGGAAGAAAACCTAGCCAAAATCCTTTGCTATATTCTTCAATAGAAAGACCTTCACCACCAATGAAACCTAGCACACAAGAGGGTGCTCAAACCCTAGAAGACTAGCGCCCAAGAGAGGTGCACATTTTTCCCAAGAAGGTGTACTTGCTGAAATTTCCAAACTCACATGAAAGATATGATTCCTCAATGGGGAATTTACTTTTACTTATACTAGACTGAACCTATCAACATAAGTGTTTATTGGCACAACATGGCCGACCTCACTAGCTCACAATATAATTAATATTAACCAAATTAATTATCTTTTACATTAATTATTAATCACATAAGTTGGGGCCGACCTGTACCCTTTACATTACAATTAGGGTCACATGCATGGTTGATTCTTGAACAATATAGCAAGGGATCTTATACACCCACTAGTGCTCATCCACTAGGGGCACATCCATAGGGATGTCCATATCTCTGGCTCACTGCATTACACAGAATAACCACTTCTTCACTAATGCTCAACTACTAGGGTCACGTTCACTTGTGCTTGTCCATAGACACATCCACTCAACATATCTTCTTTCCCACTGCATTACACATGAGAGTCATCTGGAGTTTCTCATCAACCCTCTGCTAAGAGGAGGATAATACATCATCTTCATTTCTGTTCTTATGATGATGCACCCAACACTTTGAGATTTCACAAGTTCACCTTGTGCTCAACCACAAACATGTCCAACTCTGCAGATCTCCTTTCCCACTGTGTTACACATGAAAATCATTTGGAGCTCTTGTCAACTCTTTGTAAGGAGGAGGTCATCTCTACGTTCGAGCTCTGTCTCATATAGGAACCACACACCCCTCTTAGGGCCTTTTTCTCAGGTTTGTAATCTGGAGAATGTCTATAGCTGCAATTATCAACAAACATAAGGATTATCTCCCAGGGCTAGCTCACACTAACAACCTATAGCCTTTCATTCCCCACATGCTCGTCCCACCCCAGGAAGTGTGCCCCTTCTCTGCTCAACAGTCCTTCGGATGCCCCACTTCCCTTCCAGGGCTTCAACAACAGGTCAAACAAGAATTCTCCGAGCACTATAGCTGCAGTTGGGCTCCCTTTGGAAAATCACTTGCCCAACAACCTCTCTCACCTAGAGAGAGTTTCTTGCAAGCTTGACAACCTGCTTCTTCAGTGCACAGACCTGACAACCCGCCTCTTCAAACCACAGGCCTGACAACCTGCTTCTTCATTCCAACTTCTAAGTTAGTTCCAGTAAGGGTGATGGCAACAACAAAGATTGGTATAGAACAACCGATGGCAACAAGCCACACTCATTCAAGGAACTGCGTGGGCTGCAATAACCACAGTTAAGACACAACACAGCTCAGGCAATTACAGGGTGCGTCGAGCTTCACATGAGACACACGGGGTAACTCAAGTAAGACGACAGGTTCCCAAGGTGCATGCTAGATGTAGAGGCGACGATGGAAGCCATGGTTCAATGCGTGAATTAGTGGGTGAATCGGGAAGGATCACTTGCTTGCAGAGTCGTGAGGGTTGTGAGGAAAACACCCGAATGGTTAGGACGTGAGGACGATGAAGGAGCACCAGAATGGGAAGCGAACCCCCAACGAGCTGGCTTTCCCAGCTATAACTGCATGCTCCCAGGTCAACACCTGTCTTCCTGCAATTGCATGAGTTCCACTTAACACTCGTTCCCTTTCCCAGGAACTTAGGACAACACCGATCATGTCCACCTTAGCCTTTAGGAAATAATAATAAAATATTATTCCCTTAGAGATAAGCCCTCTAGCTTAGCCCCCTCCTTTACCCTACCTAGTGGAGCTTAGTCTCCCATAACTCTTTCTTCGTGGTCGGTTTACACACAACAATGTAATTTTATTAATGATATGTGCATTTACATATACAAAAATCAGGCTCATGGCCTTAAGCATCTAGGCTCTTCGGCCTAATAAACATATAAGTCTTCAACTTATAAACACTTGGCTCACCAACCTATAAACATAATTACAATTTAGTAGGGGCTCGGCCTTGGGGTGTTACACCACTATCCACAATCCATCTGATATCACCCCCAAATCCTCCGCTATCGACAGTGGAAACTAGGGTAACCAAAGAAAATTCCCTGTCATACTTGGAAGCAAAGTCCTCCATGGCCACTGTAGCAGCTGTCTCAGGTCCCTCCAGTTCCTTCTTCTTCTTCTTCTTCTTCTCAGGACAATGAGAAGCAAGGTGCCCCAACTGGTTACAACAATAACATCTGACTTTACTCAAGTCCCTCCTGGAACTTCCTTTTTTCTTGCTCTTTGCAACAAGAGCAACATTCTTATCAGCTCCATTTGTCTTCTGTCCACTACTCTGAGATCCTTCTCGGATCTCCTCCTGAGTGAAATTGTACCACAGTGTGCTCTAATCTCGAAGATGCTCACGACCCACCACACACTTCACGAAGACTTCCCATTCCTTGGTGAAGCCTTTCAAGGCTATCCTCACCAACTCTGAATCTAATATGACCTCTCCAATTGCAGCCAACTCATCTTTCACTTGAGTTACCCGGGTAAGATAAGAAGAAACACTCTCCTCCTTACCCATCTTGGTATCATGCAGCTTAGCCTTCAAGGCCATCCTTCAGTTTTCATTCTTTGCCTCAAATAAGTTCTTAAGTGCATCCCACATCTCATTCGTTGTCTTCTTCTCAACCAAGTGTGGGATAAGTTGATCCTTCACCCCATCCAGAAAAATCCTCTGAGCTTTGGCCTCCTCGATCTAATGCAAATCCAAGGCAACAGGATCTGCTGTGGGAACCACAACAACATAACTGACATAGTTCCAAATCTTGTTCTCCTTGAGAACAACTGACATCCAGACCTTTCACTACAAGTAGTTGGAAATATCATCCAACCGATCCTCAAATCTAATGCTTGTAGCCATATTCCGTGTCACAGCTCAAGGAAAATGATCACAAATTTCCCCCCTTCAACCCTTGACCAAAAATCTCACTGTTCATTGTCTCTCAAAGCCCAAGCTTTGATACCATATAGAAATTTAATGACAAAATCAACAAGCTAATATTCTGTCATACACTTAACAACCTAGATATAATTGTTTTGCATGAACTCTTAAATGTCTAAAACCCACATTTAGAAATTAGTATAAGCAGAAATACACATTGCTAAGCAATTTATGCAGCGAAATAAACACAATGAACAACATTCAATCAACCATGAATGACTCAGAAATTTAGGCAATGCCAGGGAAAACTCCAATGTGGGGAAACCCAAATAGAGAGAGAGATTATATTAGCTTTATGAAAGATTTATCAACAACTACAATACAATTTCCAGCCAAAAGAGACAACTTACAACACAAAATTGTCCCACCACAAAATTGCCTTGAAATTCGTGCCACAGTCTATACAACTGTACGGATTTGCTGAAAATGGCACCATGGATGATTCAGGTGGATATCGGGGGCCACCCACCTTTTCCAAATGGCTCAAAACAATTTTCTGGCCATTTTGGCAATTTACTATTTTTAGCAGGTTTTCACTTCCGGGGCCATTTTGAGGGCCTAAATGAAGTTTTTTCGAGATCGAGGTT
>ML777063.1:354401-401521 GCA_009831015.1 Picea engelmannii | reverse complement strand
TGATTCTCCCACTCCCTTGATGGGATATTGATAATCATCTCCAAGTGTCACTTTCTGAGAAAACTTCTTTTCTGAAATGTAAGAGAGAATATCTCTTTGTCCTGTCATGTGCTTGGAGGCACCACTATCAATGAGCCAAGTGTACTCTCCAGGTGTTACCGATCCTGAGAGGGCTGAGATTAAGACATGTTCTTTAATTTTTTCTCTTAACATCTTTGCAGGGGGCTCTTCATCTTCAACTGCATGGGCATGGTGCCTCTTTTGTTTCCTCTTGTATTCTTCTCGTCTAGTTGGACAAAATTTCGCAATGTGTCCCATCTTGTCACAATGGTAGCATTGCACATATGAGTAATCTCTTTCCTTTCGTTGTCCTTTCTTCTGAAATCTCCTTGGATGAGATTCTTTATGACTGAATTTGTTTTGGGGTTGAGACTCTTGGTAAGTCTCTTTCTAGAAGTAAGACTTCTTTCTTCCTCCTTTAGTGTGAGTAGCTAGGGCTTGATCTCCATCTCTTGCTAGTAAAGCCTCTCGGTTAGCTACTCTTGTTTCTTTTTGGATGCATTCTTCCCATAGACTGTCAAACTTCAGTTTCTCTGTTCTGGCACAAATCGTTTAGATGAATGCATCCCAAGGTCTTGTGAGACCATTTAGGGCCGTCATTATAAGTTCGTCTTCGTCTATAGTATCTCCAATTTCTTCTAGTTGTTCTTTGAATTGGGATATTCTGGAGAAGTATTCTTGGATTGATTCTCCTTTCTGCATTCTTGTATTCTTGAGTTGAGTTTTAAGATTCATCTTCTGGTTTATGTTCTTTCCTTCATATAGTCTATTTAGGGCATCAAACATTTCTTTCAGAGTCTTCTTTGATGACACATAGGGAATCAGGTGGTCTTTGATTGAATCTGCAATGATACTTTTGGCCCTGATTGTGTCCTTTTAGTGCTTTTCTTTTTCTGCAGCATCGACGGGTTCCAACACTTCTTCTTTGACGAATCTTGCTAGGCCATTCTCTTCAAGAATGAGACCAATCCTATACTTCCAGGCACAAAAATTTTCCACACCTTCGTCAACAAGCTTAACGTTTGCATACATCTTTTACTTGAAGATGGGAAAATGTCCAAAAATGAAAATGTTCAAAATCAAATTCTGAACTTACCAGGAGGTGCGCTTTGCTGAGGCGAGTAGTCTGGTGTGCTTAGATCTGAGAAAATCCAACTTTTACCCCTCCAAACTTGATCTGCAGATTTCTGGATTGGTGCTTCTGGTACCTCTGGTACTTTGGTACTTCTGATTCTTTGGTTTTCTCGTACTTTGTGAAACTAGGGTTTCACTTTTCGAGAGATCTAGCCACTGAAAAGGTGTGTCGAAGGTGCCAAAATGATCCTTGGGGGAGGTCACACTTTTCTAGATGGTTTTAGGGCTGAAGTACTTAACCAACAAAAATCCCTAATTTGCATGTACAACAATAGTGACGTTTTTCACTTTTCTCTTGTGAAAGATGCTCTCTTCAGCTTGGCTCTGATACCATGTTAATGTTTAAGCCATTATTATAGTTCTTTGCATTTCAATGAATAACAACATCATAAGATGAGATCACTGAGAAATACACAATCACAAGAGACACATCATTTATCCTGGGAAACCCTCATGGGCTAGAAAACTCAACAAAACTTCCTTAATATAGATAGCCAATACAATGCCAAGAGATAACTCAAACAAGTACAAAAAGTCCTCTCCCAAAGATGTGCCTCTCTCTCTCTCTTCTCCAACTGCAGCGCCGAAACTTGTCTCTCAATGAAAAAGTGAGTGTGTGTCTAAGTGAGGTGCTAGCCTCCTTATTTATACAAGTCTGGCACGTGTGGAAGTGTCTTTTCACTGGCAGGGCCGACTTCTTCTTTTGGGTGGTTATAACCACCTTTATTGTATTTCAGGGCTTCTTTAATATATTCTGGGGCCGACTTCTCTTTCTGCCTATTACAATTACATTATGACCAATCCACAAAAGGGGATTTGGTCCTTTATAGTAGCCGACATGATCAATCCACAATGGGGATTGATCCAATGAATAATATATCAAATAATAATTAGAATACACTTTGCAGTTACATTATTTCAACAATTCCATCTATGTTTGCCATTATTAAGCTAAGGGGCATATTACCACCATTCTTCTCCATCATTTGATGTTCACATCCTTTTGTATATAGGAAGTTTGGTGCTCATCCTTGCCACAAGCTTGCAGGCCTCCTCTTGGCTCAACATACGAGCTGTGGCCTCAGTTCTTTGTATTGCACATTAAACTTTGAATAAATCATAATTAATAGCTTATGGGATAGGGACAATGAAGTCCCTTCCATTTGTAACTTGTTTTCCTGCTTCCAGGCTAGATGTTGCATTTCTCGAGAGATCTGTGTTTTGGTTTAGTCCCCTTAGCACATGCTAGAACTCAATGGATTCAAACCTTTTTGTCTCTTGTTTAATTCTTGAGATTATTCTTGTGAGATTACCATCTGTCGGATTGGATAAATTTTGCATATACCTTATAATCAGAGAAGAGTCTCCTATGCTGATCAAGTGATAGGATCAAGTGATTGATTCTTCTTGAGTCAAGAATTCTGAGCCCTTGGTAGAGGGCCAAATCCTTTGCTTGATTGTTTGATGCCTCCTCCAGACCCCACTCATAACTTGTTTCTATTTTCCCTCTAGGATCAAGCACAATCCCTCTTGCATCGACCAATCTTGGATTGCCCATCAAGGCCTTGTTGAAAAAGAGAATGCATTTTTTTTCTGAGATTGTTTCCATCTCCAGAATTCATCCTCATCCATTCGAATTTTCCATGTCTCTGCTGATATGGGATTCTTGAGGATAAATTTTGGATATGCCATCCCTCTTGGAAAAAGATCTTTGATCCAACTCTTTTCCTCCAGCTCTAGCATCTGGATATTGTGCCACTTCATTCCATTAGTTGGTATTGTTTACATCAACATTCCCCAAGCTTGGTTTCTATTGTTCTAGAAATATTGTTTTCTTGCTGGAAGATAATTCTGTTTCTATCCAACCACACTTGCCAACATATGAATTTAGGCATGGTCTGCTAGGCTCGTTTTAGAATTTGGTTTGTTAACACATTTTTTGTTTGTATTTTTTATGCCATGAAGTGAACATATTTTCCCACGTCAAAGTCATTTCTAGTCTGCTATCAATTTGTTGAAAAGCATAATGCCAAACTTGAATGATGAAGTTGCAATCGAGGAAGAGGTGTCTTTGATTCTCTTCCACATTTTTGTACAAGACACATCTGGAGGGGCCTTGGATACCATGCTTTTGTAATTTCTCTATTGTTAATAATCACCCATGAACCATGGTCCAATTAAAAATGTTCACCTTTTGCGAACCATCATTTTTCCATATGTAACTTCACATCTCGGAGCATGGAGGCAATGCTATCTCTGAAACTAGGGCCCTATAACCAAGATTTACAGTGTAGCCATACATTTTAGACCCCATCCACTGCTGTCAAGAATGAGTTTGTCTACATGAGCCATACCTTTTAATCACATTTGGAAAATGGCTAGTTGAGTGAGAAGTCTATCTGGAAGAGACACAACTCTATCTACTTTCATCTTCTTCATCCCATATTTAGAGATTAGAAATAGTTTTGATTCCCTAAGCCATCATCAAATTTCTCAATTCCACTAACTAATGTTTGTTCTTAAGCGGTGGTCTCCCATTATAGCATCCTCCCATATTTTTATCAATTTTATGTTGTCAACTTGGATTGTAATAGGGGGGCTGTTGCTTTACAGTGTTGCCAGATTGGAGACCCTTGCTCCTCTAAGAGAGGCTTATGTAGACACCATTTTTTGCTGGAGCGAAAATATTTTTTGACTATTGCTTCTTTCCACCACTCCTGGGTTCCAAACATAAGCTGACAAAGGATCTTTGTACCAAGAACAATATTCATGAGAGTAGGGTCCTTGATTCTCAAATTGCCATTGTCCTTTGGAGCTTGGACCTGTTCTATTGTAGAAGATGAAATTTTTTAGAGTTAGATTTTCCACCTTGCCATAGAAACTTTTTTATCTCTTTGCCAACTTGTTGCGCTATTCCTTTTGGAGCGAGAGGAGTTGAGCATTGATATAGAGGAAGAGATGATAGAGCAGATTTTATGAGCACTACTTTGCTAGTCAGGTTTAACCATTAGGAATTTCAGTAAACCGTTTTATTTTTAGTCTTGCTCAATACATTTTTCCAAATAGTTGATGATGGGTTGCCCAATGTTATTGGCATTCCTAGATACTTGAAATAAGTCCACTTTGAAAGGTATGGAAATTGAAAAATTCTAGAAATGAGCTGTTATTGCTAAGTATTGATGTTCTATTTGTATTTTTGGCTTTTCCCTTTGTTTACTCTGCCACTGAATGTATTTAAATATTGATCTAGCACCATTTTGAATCTTTCTGTGATGATAGTTGAAGCCCCCTCCTAGGAGAAGCTTATCATCTGGTTCATAGCTTCTTACTCTTCTATGTATGCAAATCCCTTGAAGATTTCCAAACACACTCTCTCTCTAGTCTTCTTCTTAGTGAGTTTTCCATAATTATATATGGTAATGGGGACATGGGACAACTTTGTCTGAGGCCTCTTTTATGTTAGAATATTGTACTCATTTAATCATAGACAATGCTACACCATTGTCACCCAACCATAGGCACAAATCCACCCCCGAGCACCTTAACCTTTGACAGAAAGAATGATTCCGGGAAGCCTCACTAGAACCAATAGATAACTAAGAGAGAGAGAGCACATCTTTCTCCTTAGGTAGCGCACCAAGCAGAAAATCCCAAACCACATACCAAGACCAGTACTCAGCTGCAATTGTTGTAGCTGCACTCTTCCTCTAGACTTGCACACCACTTTCTTGAGTGTGAGTGTGTTACCAAATGAGCTCAAGTGCCTTTTATTTATACTAATCTGGCCAGGTGAACATGTGTCTCTTCAAGCAGGGTTGACTTGTCCTTTTCTGCATATAATACTTCAATATTACTTATTCTGCTGAGCTGACTTGTCTTCTAGGGTTTTCACACATCTGTTTAGGTTTTCTCTTGCTTTCGAAATATTCTGTTTTAGTCAAAGGTTTATCCATGGAGGTTAATACCTCTCACAAAGCTACCAAAACATTAACACTCTCTCTTAGCTAGGGAGGTATTTAACCATGATGTTCCCTTCTGGTCTTCATATCCTTGCTCGCTATGCCATGATCCTCTCATCATGGTTACACAGACAATGCTACTGGTAGCATCATTATGTCACACATGACTACACCCATGTGTACCTGTCAATCTCGTCTAGGGGCCACAACCCGCTAGAGAATGTTAGGGTCCTAACCCNAGGTCAATATTAATAAGGCCTTTCAATAAAATAGAATAAGGCGGATGTAAGAAGACCTAATAGAAGCTTCCGCTTCTAGAAGGATCTTCCTCTAGATGCTTCTCTTGATAGACATATTTAGTATAAATAAGGGTTGAGGGTATTAAAACCCTAGCTTGGAGGTTATTGTAACAGAGCGCTGCTCGACTGGAGGTTGCCCCCTCGAAGAGGCCCGTGAACATTGATCTCTGAATCAAAGTGCTATTTCCGTTGTTGTTCTTATATCATTTCTGTGTTATTGTGGAGATTATGCTGGTTATATTACTGTTATTCTGCCATTTCTTTCATTTTATTTCTGTTCTGCATACTTTTTATATCTGGTATATTACAAGTGGTATCAAAGCACTTTCCTTGGCAGAAATTGTGGGAATTTTTTTTCAGGGTAGAGACGTATTCCGACGTCTTTAAGCCACAAAGATCTGTCGTTACGTGCATAAACCCGTGGTTGAGGGATTCATACACGCAGGAAATACAAGTGGTTCTTAAGCGCACATCTGTTGGCCACCCTTGTAACCCCTGTTGGTACCCCTTCGAGTGGTAGAGCATCAGACAACACCTGTGTACAGATCGACCTAGATTTCTTGAAGCCCTCTTTAGATAAATTGATCGGCCTCCTTACTGCTATAGTGTCGCCGAGAACAACACTCGGGAATATACTCTTTAGTACCTGGGTAGTTGGGTAGTACAGCTAAGGGTACGGTCTATCCTCCTTAGTTAGTGCCCTGAGATATTGGGCCGAGTACTATTGTTGGATCCCGCACATATATCAGAGAGTTATAGCATAGGGAAAACCCTTGTCTGTAGAACCCTTGAATACCTAACCCTTGGGGGGACAGAAACATAAACAAATTAAAAAAGACAAGATCTGTTGTCGCGCAACTGTGTTCGGGGTGTCAAATCACTACACTTTTCTTACTGGTTAAGCATTTGGGGATTTCATCGTTGTAGTATTCTTCAGACCGGAGTATAAGTCTGGAAATTTTTTCACCATTATTTTAGACCTATTCCATTGGATTCATCTCTTCGCCCTTATCACATTCATCCATATCATTTTTCGGCAAAATTTTTGATCTCGCCCGCCCCTTTTTAGTTCACCCATCCTCATGGCCCATACCTGTAGCTAAGACCTGGAAGCTCTCTTCAACACCTTGCAATCTGGTCTCCTCGAGACCCCAAAAGAAGTAAAACAACTCAGTGCCAATGTTGCCTCCATCGATACAATCATCAATACAACCATAAATACAACCATGTAGTCCTCAATGGAGGAAGTCAAACAAGAACTAACCACCCGGCTTGAATCCGTCTTTGCATCACTCTGCACCAAACTGAAGATCCCTACAGATGACCATTTCTCTGATGCACCTCCAAAGATTGAAGGTGAACATTCCTCCCATTCCCATACCTTTCAACACCATCACTTTCAGCGTGACCTACGCCTTCTGCGGGTGGATGTGACCAAATTTGATGGCTCGGACCCCATTGGTTGGGTAACCCAAATGGAACATTATTTCTCTTTATACGGCATTACAGATGACTTGGCCAAACTTTGGTATGGTGTTCTCCATCTAGATCAAGAACGTTGGTAATGGTGGCAATGGAGAAAAACTTCCTGTCAAGGGTATATTGCTTGGACCCAATTTGTGATTGAGCTTTATGAACTCTTTGACACTGACACCAACCATTTGGGCCGTTTGAAAAAATTGAAACAATCAGGAACAATAGAAGACTTCATAGCTGCCTTTGAGTGCCTGGATTTTCGAACAGAGGGCATGCATAATGCTTTCTTTCGAGAGTGTTTTATTAGTGGCCTCAAGGAGGAGGTTCGGGCCCATGTCCGCATGGTTCGACCCTCGAATTGGGTGGAGGCTACTAAAAGAGATAAAGAAGCACAATAGGTTGTATCCTCTCAAAAATGAAAACCCTCTTTATCCCTAGCCCTAAACCCGTAAATCCCACTACTCCCTCCGCCCCATTAAAGATCCAAAAATTGACCAGGGTTGAAATGGCTGAACGCCAACTCAAAGGACTTTGTTATAATTGTGATGACAAATATTTCCCGGGCCACAAGTGTAACGAACAAAAGCTTTTTATGGCCATCTCTGAGGATATTTCAGAAGAGGATGTTGAAACTCCCCTTGTGTCTGAGTCACCTGAAATCACCGACACAACCCCTCCCTTAGACCCTCCCAAAGTGGAACCGGTCATTTCCCTCAATGCTCTCATTGGATTCTCCGCTCCCCAAACCCTCAAGTTAATCTGTTACATCAAGTATCGGAAGGTCATCATTTTGGTTGATAGTGGAAGCACCCATAATTTTATTCATCACTGCATTGCCCAAGAAAGTCATTGCTACATCCATTCCGTCAACAATTTCCAAATCATGACTGCCAATGGTGGTTCAATGAAACGTGGAGGGCGCTGTGAAAATGATCGTCTCCAAATCGGTGACTACAACCTAAAATCCCATATGTTTGCTATCGACATGGGCGGTTGTGACATTGTGTTGGGTGCAGACTGGCTAAGGACTTTGGGTCCCATTCTCATGGATTTTTAAGGAATTAACCATACAATTTGACCAAGAAGGCCACCAATATAAATTCCAAGGCATCACTGCTGGTTCACCCGAGGTCATTAGTTCCCATCGCATGGAAAAACTGCTCAAAAAGGTCATTCTGGTGTCATTTCCCAACTCCATGCCATATAAGCAACAAAGACACCCCCGGTGCCGCAAGACCTCCAAGCCCTCCTTTCTAAACATCAAATGGTATTTTCCACTCTCCAAGGACTCCCTCCTTCCTGCGACGTTCATGATCATTCCATTCCCCTTGTACTCGGAAGCCTTCCTCCTAATATCCGTCCGTATCGCCACCCCTTTTCACAAAAAAATGAAATTGAGAAAATGGTCCATGAACTCTTTAATGCAGGCGTTATCCGCTCTAGTACGAGCCCTTACTCTTCTCCTGTAGTCATGGTCCTGAAGAAAAAAGGTTCTTGGAGAATGTGTCTTGACTTCCGTGCCCTCAACAAATTGACCATTAAAGACAAATTTTCCATTCCTGTCATTGATGACCTCCTGGATGAATTGAGTGGCGCCCAATTCTTTACTAAACTTGATCTTCGCTCGGGCTATCACGAGATACGTATGAAAGAGGCAGACATTCCCAAGACGACCTTTCAAACTGATGAGGTCCACTATGAGTTTTTGGTCATGCCCTTTGGCTTGTGTAATGCCCCCTCCACCTTCCAAAGCCTCATGAATCATGTCTTCCGTCTCTTTCTCCATTATTTTGTCTTAGTTTTCTTTGATGATATCCTCATCTATAGCAAAACCTGGATATACCATCTTACTCATGTGGATCGAGTTCTCCATCTACTCTCTCAGCACCAAATTTTCCTAAAATAGTCTAAATGTGCTTTTGGTGCCTCAGAAATAGAATACTTGGGTCATCTGGTTGGCAAGGATGGCGTTAGGGTGGATCCAAAAAAGATTGAAGCTATGCAAGACTGGCCGCACCCAAAGACTCTCAAAATCTTGCGTGGATTTCTGGGCTTAACAGGGTATTATCGCAAGTTTGTTAAGAATTATGGAAAGATTGCAACACCTCTCACTGCTCTCCTCAAAAAGAACTCTTTCACTTGGACTCCAGCCACTGCTCAAGCTTTTCAAACCTTGAAGATGGTCATGTGCACCACTCCGGTTCTGGCCCTTCCTGATTTCACAAAGACCTTTGTGTTGGAATGTGATGCCTTAGGGAAAGGAATCGGTGATGTCCTTATGCAAGAGGGTGGACCTTTGGCCTTTACTAGCAAGAAACTATCTGAAAGGAATCTGGGCAAACCCATCTATGAAAAGGAAATGTTGGCTATTTTGCATGCCGTTGATCTGTGGCGCCCTTATCTCTTGGGGCAACGTTTCCAAATTAAGACAGACCATCAAAGCCTCAAGTACTTTCTAGAACAACACATTTCCTCCCCGGAGCAACAAAAATGGGTGACTAAGCTCTTTGGATATGATTATAAGATCATTTACAAGAAAGACAAAGACAATGTGGTGGCGGATGCACTGTGTCGAAAATATGAAGAAGAAGGATCCCTTTTTTCTCTTTCCTTCATTGTACCAGATTGGCTCTAAGCTGTTCGCCAGGAATGGCTACAAGATCCCAAAAGTTCGCATCTGATCCAACAATTGCAGACCAATGCTCCAGCTCCCTTAGGGTACTCTTGGCTCTAGGATGAGCTTCGATACAAAGGCCGTTTGTATTTAAGTAAACAATCAAAGCTTAAATCCACGGTACTTTCTGAGCTTCATGCTACACCCACAGCAGGGCACTCCGGGTTCACCAAAACCTATGACAAGGTCAAACGTTCTTTTTTCTGGGATGGTATGAAACAGGACATCCATAATTTTGTCGCTGAATGTGATGTGTGTCAACACAACAAGGGAGAAACAATCAACTCTCCGGGCACACTACAACTGCGTCCGATTCCACCTACTATTTGGAAGGATATCTCTATGGACTTTATTACCGGCTTACCCAAATCAGGAAATAAATTAGTCATAATGGTGTTTGTGTATCACCTTTCCAAGTATGCTCATTTATGCGCTTTTCAACACCCATTTACTGCATCCACGGTGGCTCAAATTTTCATGGATCAGGTCTTCAAGCTTCATGGCATGCCACACTCTATTGTTTTTTATCGTGACCCAACTTTCACAAGCAATTTTTGGCAAGAACTGTTCAAGATATAGGGCACCCAATTGTATCTTAACACAACTTATCATCCCCAGACTGATGGTCAAACAGAAGTTGTCAACAAATGTTTGGAAACATATCTGAGGTGTTTTGCCTCTGAAAAGAAAAATCAATGGGCTCAATGGTTACCTCTAGCTGAATGGTGGTACAACACTTCCTACCATACAACTACATGCATGAATCCTTTTGAAGCGATATATGGACATAAGCCACCTTCAGTTCTCTCATACTTACCGGGTACCTCGAAGGTCCAGGCGGTTGACCAAACACTTACAGTTCGAGAGGATATTCTTCGTACCCTCAAAGAGAACTTGGTCATGGCACATAATCACATGAAGCAACAAGCAGATCAAGGTCGCTCTGAACGTCAATTTGCAGAAGGGGATCAGGTGTTTTTGCGACTGCAACCATACAAGCAAACTTCCCTCAAGGCCAAGCATTGTCTGAATCTAGCGCCCAAATTTTATGGTCCTTATACAATTCTCAAGCGTGTGGGACAAGTCGCCTATCAGTTAGCTTTGCCCAGTCATTTGAAGCTACATCTTGTTTTTCATGTTTCATGCTTAAAGAAGGTGATTGGAACTAGGTGCCAAATTCAAACCAACCTTCCCGAGCTAGTTGAAGAAGGATCCATTTGGCTACAGCCAGAAACATTTTTGGACTAGCGTGAGCGTCGCCTGTGTCAAAGAACCATCAAGGAAGTGCTAGTCCAGTGGAAAGATACAACTCCAGCATATGCCACTTGGGAACCATAAATTCTGCAGTAGTTTCCACATCTCAAGCCTTGAGGACAAGGCTGTTTTTAAGGGGGTGGACATGTTAGGGTCCTAACCTGCACATAGGTAGAGAAATATATTCAGATGTAATAAAGGTCAATATTAATAAGGCCTTTCAATAAAATAGAATAAGGCAGATGTAAGAAGACCGAATAGAAGCTTCTGCTTCTAGAAGGATCTTCCTCTAGATGTTTCTCTTGATAAACATATTTAGTATAAATAAGGGTCGAGGGTATGAAAACCCTAGCTTGGAGATTTTTGTAACAGAGTGCTTCTCGACTGGAGGTTGCCCCCTCAAAGAGGCCCGTGAACATTGCTTTCTGAATCAAAGTGCCATTTCTGTTGTTGTTCTTATATCATTTCTGTGTTATTGTGGAGATTATGTTGGTTATATTACTGTTATTCTGCCATTTCTAGAATTTTATTTCTGTTCTGCATACTTTTTATATCTGGTATATTACAGAGAACACTAGAGCTACACCTTGTAGTGTGTGTTACCATCATTGTCATGGGATACACCCGCATGACATGCTCACCCATGGCTACACCCATGTGGTGAGTATCATCATTACTATCATCATTATCCATCCATATTACATGGGATAATACCTACATGGTGTTGTAGACTGGGAGCATCACCAGAGCTACACAGGCTATCTCATGATCACCCAGATCATATTACGAGCAACACCATCACAACCATACAAGTTCTCGACTATGCAATTAGCGTACTAGACTGTCTCATTGGTGTAGAAACAACTCGACATACCAGACCATCTCACTGGAGTAGCCTACAACTCGACATGAAGCCTACAACTCGACACAAGGCCTACAACTCGGCAGAAGGCCTACAACTCGACATGAAGGCCTACAACTCAACATGAAGGCTACAACTCGGCACAAAGGCCTACAACTCGACACGAAGCCTACAACTCGACACAAAGGCCTACAACTCGGCATGAAGCCTACAACTCGGTATGAAGCCTACAAATCGACACGAAGGCCTAGAACTCGGCACAAAGTCCTACAACTCGACACGAAGGCCTACAACTTGACACAAAGGCCTATAAGATCCTTCTTTTCAAATTCTACCATCAACTCCCTCTATCTGATAGAATCCTCGAACCACGCTTTCATCTGCTGCATGTCCCTATGCATCCTGCAAAGTGTCATGAAACCTTGCTTCTTCTTGATCATTGACTCCTTCTGAAGTTTGACTTCGTCTGAGTCCTTTCAAATCTTTATTTTCTGTGGTAACCTTCCTAGAATACGTAGGATCACCTACCCGAAAAAGAAACAACAAGAGAAAAAATATTTCCAATATAATAACATTTTACATAAGAACATATCAATTTCATGGTAATTCATTATAACATTACCAAGGTGTCCTGCCTAAGAACAAGAACAAGAAATATCTCCTAGAGGAGATGTTAGTTCATATTACAAATGAATACAATAAGCATTTATATTAATAATACATGCTACTAAGTATTCATTTGTTCCTAGTATCTAAAGGATTGCAATGCTCACTTAAGCAACAATAATAAAAATATTAAACCTGATATGCAAACCTGGAGTCTGGATATTGTTCCGTTTGAGTTGTTTTTCTTCTGAGACAAGTATTCTTTCCAACCTGGAGAGTGTGTTGTTCCTCTGAATGTTTTCGATCTGAGATATTTCTGGCTCTACGATAGCTTCTTGGACAAAGATCCCTTTTCTTTCCAAAGATTTAGATCTGCAGTAGTTGTTTTTTATTGTTTCTCCTACTCCACGTTCATGTGCTTGGAAGCTCCAAAAATCAAACTCTTCATCCTTTGACACCTATTCTTCATTATGCGGTTCCATAATTTTTCCCTTGTTCTTTGCAAGGATGATGTTAATCCTTGTCTTCCATGCTCTACCAAGAGACAATGCTTCTACCACGCTGCTTTGATTTTATGGAAGAAGTCATGACTATCTTTGACATTGACCTTGATTAGTCTTTTGACTTTGACTAGTCAAACCTTGACTTTGACCAATCAAACATTGAATTTGACCCAAAGATTCAACTTTGACGTTTTTTATGGCCGAGGGCACTAGGAGATACTCTAGGTTAGGGCGTACTAGGATAACCAAAAATTAGTCCCAATACTTCACAAAAACCTTCACTTCTACTGGTACTGCAACTAGTGCTGCAGCTGGCACTGTAATTGGTGCTGCAACTGGCACTGTAATTGGTGCTGGCACGAAGGAACTGGCACTGCAATTGCAATTGTCCTACAACGATATTAACAAAGAGCTGTAGGTCTACCTTCCAGTGGTTAGACTGTTCTGAAGGTGGTGTGGGTCCTGTTATCACACAGTTTGTAGCTAGGTCAAATGGCTAGAAGGTAGAGGCCAAAATGGCGTAACCGGAACCTACCCCACCCAATGTCACCACAATGGGGAGGTTCTTTCTATTCAGGGAGGTTAGCCCAGGGGAGACGTCCCCAGTAACCTGGGGTTTTGAAGAGGTAAAAGTATAAAGGTCAAAGTAAAAGTTCCTCCTCACAGGTTACCACCAAGATCAGATAGTTCGACTAATCAGCGAATAATGAAGTGTAGCCCCAAATGAGAACACCTGCCCGGAACAAGACAATAGTAAAAAAATATATGCAGGCTATAATTCAATGGGTTAGTACTTCATATAACTATCTTATGTGAATATATAAACAATTAAAACAATAGATATCAATGAGATCAATGTCAATTAATATAGCAATGGAATAGTATCAATTCATCAATAAATATTGAGATGATGTAGCCAACAATGTATTTAATCAATCCCTTACTCAATAAATGCTTTAAAACACCATCTAATTGCTTATCAACAGAAAATTCCGCGTCAAGATGGAATAACCAAGTGTGACGTCAGCTTATTAGGGTTAGTAGTTAGTTAGGTTTTCAAATTTATAAAAGTTTTAAGAGTTGTTTGGCCACTATCACTTCAACGTTGGGGAGATGAGATTAGTGCCTAAGGGTAAATGGAGACAATTAAGGAGAGGACACAAAGTTGAAGGGATAAAAGGCTAAGGACGAGAGGGAAGGCTTCTAAAATGCTGCAATGGCAGGGCCCTAGAATAAAAACCCTAGGGGAAAGAGGTTCACTCCGGTGTTGCTTAAGCAAGGCCTCATGCTCTTTCCTTCTTCCTTAGATTAAACTTAGCAAAATGACTAGCATAAAAGATAAGTCAAGACAAGAGAGTGAGGTGAGGGAGAGTGTTGCAATGGTAAGACCCTATCACCAAACCCTAGAAGCAGGACGACCCTAGGTGTAGATATCCTAGGCCTGAGACGTCTCCTCCTTCTTGGATCTTAAAAGGTACGACTAGCACAGGGGAAGACGTAAAAATATTGTAGCAATGGCTAGGATCTTCCTTCCTTCTTCAATGGATGAATATCTCTCTTTTAGGGGACATGAAACAAGGACTTACTTGTGTGCTTGTCACCTAGGGTTTTAAATCAGCAATGTTTATAAATAAATGCAATAATATAAGCCTACAACCATTCAATTAAGAATTTTTGCAGAAAAAACACTTACATATCATGAAGAAATAGCATTGCAAACCCTAGTTGTAAACCTTCCTTCAAGAGAAATGCCAAAAATACCAAGAAAATCCTTCCTTCAACAAGTGCACCTCACTTAAAAGATGAAATAGCCCAATTAGGGTGCAAAAATCAGATCTCACAAGAGAGTGAGTTGTGTTATATGTCAAAATGAGGATAAAACTCCTCAATATATACTGTATCATGACCTTTAATTAAATTTTAGGTCATAAAATTAGCCGACAAGGCTTTAACCAAAATTATACTGTTTTTACATTAAATTGTCAAATCAAAGCCCTAACTGAGCATAAGCAAGATGTAAAGCCCTACTGAGGGAGACGTTAGCCCCTTTTTTCAGGGCAAATGCAGCACAAAATGACAAAACATTGGCCCTCTTTGGGCCTCCCAATCATGCCACACGTGCCAGCTTCCCTGTCAAACTATCACATGCTCAAGGTGACGTCAATGGATCCTAGCTGACGTCCTGGGCCATCAGAGGGAAACGTTCCACTGGAAGTTGGTTAACCCCCCTAGGCTGGGCTCAGCCAAACTGTCTCTGATGGAACATCCTTCTTCTTCTCAGGTGCAAAAGCTCAACCGAGCATTGTCTTGTCTCTGCCCTTGATGGGGTCTCAACAACCATCTGATGTGCTCTTCAACCCCATGGAGGTCCGAACTAATCATCTCCCCATGTGTACTGGTCCACGTGGTACCTATCCGTCGGGCATGGTCTTGCACATCAAAAAATTCGCCCTCCATGGGCTCATTAGTCACAGGGGTCATAACAATGTTAATCACGTTCACCATTAATATTATCAGACATATGCATAAAAAACCCTGATATATCATCCAATAGCTCAAAGATATTACAAAGACCTACAATACAAGGCTGAAGAAAAGACAAGACACCCTATTGGGATAGTATCCATAAGGAAAGGAAAGTCTCCAAGGGGTATCATCCAAGCCATGTAGAATGAGGTGATATGGATAAGGGATGTCCAGACATATGGGTAGAGTGAAAGACAGGGATGCATGATATTACCTATAGGTGCCTTTGTAGAAGGCGAGCTGTACCCGTCATGGATGCAAATTTTTCCAAACCCTTTCTTGCCTTTATTCTTTCTTTTCTTTTTCCTTTTATTTTATTTTATTTCAAGGACTAAGTAGAGGACACTGCCTCGGCGTGGTGACCAGAGCTGACAGTGTTACCCACAAGAACTTTCACAGAGATGGTAAGGCTGGCTCGTGATGCGACCCCTTTTCCCTTGGCCATGCAACCAAAGGTCACTGCCTTGGCGTGGTAACCAGATAGTGGCAATGTCATGTTGTTAGGTACCCATGAACATAATAGGTTGGCTTGTGATGAGACCCCCTATCCTCTTGGCTAGGTCTTGTGTTTTTGTTATTTTTCTTCGGGTCCCTCTTGTTTCTTGCTGAGAGTGTTTTTATTGCCTTCTCGGGGATCCCTGGGCGAGGCATCTCGAGGTTTCATTTTTTATGGATTTTAACTTTTACCAGCTGATTTTACCTTCTGGACCTTTAGCCCCTTCTTCCGACAAGATAAGGTGCAACCCTACAAATAGATCATCCTAATGCCCGGACTAGGGGAATGGGATAGATGAGCGAGAGATAAGATGAAAAAGTGCTGATATGATAGGAGCGGACGATGGCTCTTCAGAAATCCTCTCGGTGGCAAACCAAAACCTATGGGTACAGGCTTGCTAGGACACCCTGTCAATCCCTTCAACAATGGTCAAGCGGGTCAATGTAAGATCCAAGCAGTTGTTAGAGATAAAAGGAGTAAGATGCATATATCTAAAGGTTATAATGATCAAAAGTGACACATACCATGATACCTGGACCAATTACCTCATGGAGCAAGAGCCTTCTCCGATACAAGACCAAGCTGATGGTGATGGATTCTACTGCTGCTGACAAGACAAATATGATGAAAGAAGAGAAGGATGGGCCCTCTAGGGCCATTCTCAGGTCAATCCTACTCTCGGTACTCCATGTCTAGGACCCGTGGGCCTCGAGACATGATCTCCTAGTTATCCCTAGAAATCAGGGATAACATCTGGCTCCAACTCGGGGACATGTGCTCACCGTAGAGCGCATGAGAACCTCAACATCTCTGGCATAACTTGCAGACCTGCTCAACTCGATAGGGGCATCAGTAACAAAGATGGGGTGGTATTGCCACCCCGCATATATAGACATATATATAAACTGAAATAAAACAATCAATATGCAAGTGTGGAAGCAAACTAACATGAAATGAAAATGGTATAGTACACGAAAAATGCCTACTTACCTTCATTTACCTGTGAAGTCAGGTCCCCCCACCTTGGTGGGTTTTAAGGAGGTGCCCGCTGATAGGTAATGGGTGCCTTCTTTCTTCCAAAGTGGACAAGTAGTACAAATTATCAACTGATTCCATTCCAACTTTGAAGGTTTGAGCCACGATTGTGTTCTTCCTTTTACATTAGTTGGCTCTCCTTTCTGAGTATCCCACATCCATACCATATCTCCCTCCTTATACTTTCTGACTTTGTATTTGGTTGTTCCCTAGAAAACCCTGGTGTATTGCACTGAGGGAGGTGGGTGGGCTTCTGCTATAAAGACTTCTTGTTGGGATGGGCAGATTTGTACGTCATCTTCATTTTTCTTTAATATCTTTACCGTCCCAACTTCTTTGTTCTTGAATTCATCTAAGAGTTGTTGGTATTCTTCCTTCTTGGGCCATTCCATCTGATCAAAGTCTTCTTCCGTTGCAAAGGGCATGTCTTCTGGAGAATATTTCTGAAGATTTTGTATCATATCGTTCTACGTTTTGTCATTATTCACGAGATGAACAATATCTTGCACATGGTTCCCAGTTATTGGCAGATTAAGTAGACGTCCCACCATTCCATCTTTCAAAGGTAATCGCAAAAAGGTGAGGTCCATCTCAAGGGAACCGCCTATCATTGTGCCAAACTTCCTAGATAATAACATTCCCCACACGTCTGGGACATCAACCACCACAATGTCAATGTGGACTGTCTTTTCTGGATACTCCTTTAAGCGTACCTCAACATTTTCAACCACCCCATGTGTGGGTATATCTTTGGATTCGAAACCACACACATTCCTGTAAGGCCTAGTGACCTTCAAACCCACTTGTTGCATGACCTTAAGTGACATCATGTTGGCACCAACACCTGTATCTAGCATGCAATTATTGAGATTTTTGTTGTTCATGGTCAAAGTCATGAAGAAAGGAGGGTTTTCACCATATTTGACCCTGAAATGATCAACTTGCAACATAATAGGGGGATCCATGGGTTCATCTGATCCTGAAAAGAAATTGTCGAATCGTTTCTTGATGGATGGGATCTTGATTGCTTCTCTAAGGGGAACATTCACATGCATCTTTGATAATGCCCCTTCAAAGTCAAAATTTAGGTCAACCTTACCAGCCTTGGAAGTCTTGGGAAGAAGTATCTCCAAGGGCGGAGGTTTTGCCTGATCAGTAGCAGGTTGTTTCGAGTTCTTCCATCTGTATACTTGAACTTCTTGTTTCTTTAGCTTTTCTCGTGATTCCTGATCCAGGTTCTTTATTACCGCCATCCTTGCTGCTATGGCTGCTTCCCTTATGGCTTCTTGATGTTCTATATCTGTGATATTTATCTGAGGGAAGCCCATGAAGTAATCCATGTTGTTGACTTGTTGATGGCCAGCGTTATAAGGACATTCATGCTCCCAATGCGCTTCACTGCAGTCTAAGCACCAAGGATTTTCATCAACAACGTTTGTAGGGGCTAAGGTATTTGGAACTTTGTTTTCATTCTTTGACTTGTAAAATTGGTTCCCCTTCCGGAATTGTCCTTTATGTGGGGCCCTGGGTGCTTGGATCTGAGATTTTTCAAGTCTGACAATCCTGCTCATCATTTCCTCTTGATTCTTTATGATGCCATCCATGGAGGCTTGCAACTTGCTAATACTGGTACATAGATCTGAAGTAGGCTCAACGTTGTGTACTATTTTATGCTTGGTGTCTATCCTCCCCCTTGGGTTAGCAAAAGGCTCAATTTTAGATGAAAGGAGATTCCCTTCTATCTTGGTGGCGAGCTCTTGGGCTTCTTGAATGGAATGGGGGTTTTTGTCTCTAAGAAGGTACCCTAGTTGGCCATTGAAAGATCTGGTGTAGATATGGACAAGGTAGTCATCTTTTGGGTGATGGCTTGCAGGAATTCTTTGTAGCAATGTTTTGAATCTGGTGTGAAACTCCCGAATGGACTCATTTTCATACTTAGCAAGGCTATTTAGTCGAGTGAGAAGCATATTAGGGTCTTCTTTGATACTCCATATTTTGAGAAATGCCTCTTCAAGTCTATCCATGGTTTTGATGCTTCCGTCAGGAAGGCTGAGGTACCAACGCCTTGAGGCATCATAGGGAGTAGCGGAGAACAACTTCATGACCAAATCTTCAGCATCATCACTGATGGGGTGAAGCTAAAAGACTTCCCAAAAGTTGCTCATATGCTCTTCGACACTGATGGCATCGATACCGGTGAATTTAGGCAACCACTTCTCATACTTGGGTGGCATTTACCTAGGGTAGCCTGGTATGGCTGACATGTCTAACGGTCTGAAAAGGGTAGATGACCATTGTGTTTGATTGTTGGCTGGGTTCGTTGTAGCGGTCTGAGAGGTAGACATGATTCTTAAAGGAAGGCTCTTCCCAAAAAGTGATTTGACAACATAAAAGTTTAAGGGAGGCTTCCTTCTGAAAGACAAAGGAGGATTATTGAATCTCCTTTTAGTTTGTGGAGTCGCCAGATAGTTTACTTGAAACTACCAAAGAAAAAGGGTGAATAACACCCTAGTGAAGTCGCCAGGTAAGCTTGTAAGAAAAGGTCTGTGAGGCAAGGCTTACCGAAAAGGTTTGTCGTTTGAGGAGAATTGACTCAGTTTTCCCCGACAATGGCGCCAAAATGTTATCACATAGTTTGTAGCTAGGTCAAATGGCTAGAAGGTAGAGGCCGAACTGGCGTAACAAGAACCTACCCCACCCAATGTCACCACAATGGGGAGGTTCTTTCTATTCAGGGAGGTTATCCCAGGGAAGACGTCCCCGGTAACCTGGGGTTTTGAAGAGGTCAAAGTATAAAGGTCAAAGTAAAAGTTCCTCCTCACAAATTACCACCAAGATCAGATAGTCCAACTAATCAGCCAATAATGAAGTGTAGCCCCAAATGAGAACACCTGCCTGAAACAAGACAATAGTAAAACAATATATGCAGGCTATAATTCAATGGGTTAGTACTTCATATAACTATCTGATGTCAATATATAAGAAATTAAAACAATAGATATCAATGAGATCAATGTCAATTAATATAGCAATGGAATAATATCAATTCATCAATAAATATTGAGATGATGTAGCCAACAATGTATTTAATCAATCCCTTACTCAATAAATGCTTTAAAACACCATCTGATTGCTTATCAATAGAAAATGTTGCGTCAAGATGGAATAAGCAAGTGTGACATCAACCTATTAGGGTTAGTAGTTAGTTAGGGTTTCAAATTTATAAAAGTTTTAAGAGTTGTTTGGCCACTATCACTTCAACGTTGGGGAGCCGAGATCAGTGCTTAAGGGTAAATGGAGTCAATTAAGGAGAGGATGCAAAGTTGAAGGGATAAAAGGCTAAGGACGAGAGGGAAGGGTTCTAAAGTGCTACAATGGCAGGGCCCTAGAATCAAAACCCTAGGGGAAAGAGGCTCACTCCGGTGTTGCTTAAGCAAGGCCTCATGCTCTTTTCTCCTTCCTTAGATTAAACTTAACAAAATGGCTAGCATAAAAGATAAGTCAAGACAAGAGAGTGAGGTGAGGGAGAGTGTTGCAATGGCAAGGCCCTATCACCAAACCCTAGAAGCAGGACGACCCTAGGTGTAGATATCCTAGGCCTGGGACGTCTCCTCCTTCTTGGCTCTTAAAAGGCACGGCTAGCACAGGGGAAGAAGTAAAAAGAGTGTAGCAATGGATAGGCTCTTCCTTCCTTCTTCAACGGCTGAATATTTCTCTTTTAGGGGACATGAAACAAGGATGTACTTGTGTGCTTGTCACCTAGGGTTTTAAATCAGCAAAGTTTATAAATAAATGCAAGAATATAAGCCTACAACCATTCAATTAAGAAGTTTTGCAGAAAAAACACTTACATATGATGAAGGAATAGCATTGCAAACCCTAGTTGTAAACCTTTCTTCAAGAGAAATGCCAAAAATGCAAAGAAAATCCTTCATTCAACAAGTGCGCCTCACTTAAAAGATGAAATACCCCAACTAGGGCGCAAAAATCAGATCTCACAAGAGAGTGAGTTGTGTTATATGTCAAAACGAGGATAAAACTCCTCAATATATACTGTATCATGGCCTTTAATTAAATTTTAGGTCATAAAATTAGCCGACAAGGCTTTAAACCAAAATTATACTGTTTTTACATTAAATTGTCAAATCGAATCCCTAACTGAGCATAAGCAAGACGTCAATCCCTACTGAGGGAGATGTTAGCCCCTTTTCAGGGCAAATGCAGCACAAAATGACAAAACGTTGGCCCTCTTTGGGCCTCCCAATCATGCCACACGTGACAGCTTCCCTATCAAACTATCACACGCTCAAGGTGACGTCAATGGCTCCTAGTTGACATCCTGGGCCATCAAAGGGAAACGTTCCACTGGAAGTGGGTCAACCCCCCTAGGCTGGGCTCAGCCAATGTGTCCCTGATGGAATGTCCTTCTTCTTCTCAAGTGCAAAAGCTCAACCAAGCGTTGTCCTGTCTCTGCCCCTGATGGGGTCTCAACAACCATCTGATGGGCTCTTTAGCCACATGGAGGTCCGGACTAATCATCTCCCCATGTGTACCGGTCCACGTGGTACCTGTCCGTTAGGCATGGTCCTGCACATCAAAAACTTCACCCTTCATGGGCTCATTAGTCACAGGGATCATAGCAATGTTAATCACGTCTCATCATTAATATTATCAGAGATATGCATAAAAAACCCTAATATATCATCCAATAGCTCAAAGATATTACAAAGACCTACAATACAAGGCTGAAGAAAAGACAAGACACCCTATTGGGCTAGTATCCATAAGGAAAGGAAAGTCTCCAAGGGGTATCATCCAAGCCATGTAGAACGAGGTGATATGGATAAGGGACGTCCAGACATACGGGTAGAGTGAAAGACAGGGATGCATGATATTACCTGTGGGTGCCTTTGTGGAAGGTGAGTTGTATCCGTCATGGATGCAAATTTTTCCAAACCCTTTCTTGCCTTTATTCTTTCTTTTCTTTTTCCTTTTTTTTTATTTCAAGGACTAACTAGAGGACACTGCCTCGGCGTGGTGACCAGAGCTGACAATGTTACCCACAAGCACTTTCACAGAGATGATAAGGATGGCTCGTGATAAGACCCCCTTTCCCTTGGCCATGCAACCAAAGGTCACTATCCTGGCGTGGTAACCAGATAGTGGCAATGTCATGCTGTTAGGTACCCATGAACATAATAGGTTGGCTCGTGATGAGACCCCCTATCCTCTTGGCTAGGTCTTGTGTTTTTGTTATTTTTCTTCAGGTCCCTCTTGTTTCTTGCTAAGAGGCTTTTTATTGCCTTCTCGGGGATCCTTGGGCGAGGCATCTCGAGGTTTCATTTTTTATGTCTTTTATCTTTTACCAGCTGCTTTTACCTTCTGGGCCTTTAGCCCCTTCTTCCCACGAGATAAGGTGAAACCCTACAAACAAATCATCCTAATTTCTGGACTAGGGGAATGGGACAGATGAGCGAGAGACAAGATGAAAAAGTGATGATATGATGGGAGCAGATGATGGCTCTTCAAAAATCCTCTCGGTGGCAAACCAAAACCTATGGGTATAGGCTTTCTAGGACACCCTGTCAATCCCCTCAACAATGGTTAAGTGGGTCAATGTAAGATCCAAGCAGTTGTTAGAGATAAAAGGAGTAAGATGCATATATATAAAGCTTATAATGATCAAAAGTGACACATACCATGGTACCTGGACCAATTACCTCATGGAGCAAGAGTCTTCTTCGATCCAAGCCGATGGTGATGGATGCTGCTGCTGTTGACAAGACAAATATGATGAAAGAAGAGAAGGATGGGCCCTCCAGGGCCATGCTCAGGTCAATCCTGCTCTCGGTACTCTGTGTCTATGACCTGCGAGCCTTGAGACATGATCTCCTAGTTATCCCTAGAAATCGGGGATAACAGGTCCATAACCTGTTAGAATATTGTGCTCGTTTAACCATAGACAATGCTACACCATTGTCACCCAACCATAGGCACAAAGTCACCCCCGAGCACCTTAACCTTTGACAGAAAGAATGATATCGGGAAGCCTCACTATAACCAATAGATAACTAAGAGAGAGAGAGAGAGCGCACCTTTCTCCTTAGGTAGCACACCAAGAAGAAAGTCCCAAACCACAAACCACAAACCAATACCAATACCCAACTACAGTTGTTGTAGCTGCACTTTTCCTCTAGACTTGCACACCACTTTCTTGAGTGTGAGTGTGTTACCAAATGAGCTCAAGCGCCTTCTATTTATACTAATCTAGCCAGATGAACATGTGACTCTTCAAACAGGTCCGACATGTCCTTTTCTGCATATAATACTTGTATATTACTTATTCTATAGAGCCAACTTATCTTCTAGGGTTTTCACACACCTGTTTACATTTTCTCTTGCTTTCAGAATATTCTATTCTAGTCAAAGGTTTATCCATGGAGGTTAATAGCTCTTGCAACTACCAAAATGTCAACATTTTACTCATGAAGAAATCAGTGTGCTTTCCATTTACAAGAGGGGCTATCCTTGTGGATCCAATGCAAGATTTCAACCATGAAATAAAGAACTCAACAAAGCCAAATTTATGGAGTACATCAAATATAAAGAAATGTCTTACCTGGTCGAAGGCGTTGGCCATATCCATGTAAATTAGGATACCCTTTTCTTTGTTTCTTTTGTGGGAGTGTATTGTTTCTTACAAAATTATTATATTATCAATAATTTGTCTTTTTTGCACAAATCCACCCTCATTATCAAAAAATAACTTAGGAAGAATATTTTAAATCTATTTGCAAGGATTTTGGTGAGTGTTTTGTTAATTTATGAACCTAGCACCCGACCATTAATTCTGATAAAATCTCTTTATTGAATAACAACACAACGGTGTTACTTAACAAAACATTAGCGAAAGCATAAAACAAAAACCAATAACACATTGCACATGACATTTGGGTAAACACCCCTGGAAAAACCCCATAGGGAAAACCAATACCTTTTTGATTTTATTCATTAAAATCTCGGGTTCCCATCGTGAGATAATGGCCCATCAGAGGGTTACAATGCAACAATAGCCGAGCCCACTTGGCTGCTATCTCCCTTGTTGCTCATTTGCACCTTTCCTGAACCCTTCCCACTCACACTTGGATGAACTCTCTTCACTCACTCAATGAGATCTCCTCATTCTATGTGTGTGTGTCACATCCTCTCACTTAGACCTCCTTTTATTACATTGAGTTAACCCTAAATCCAAAACCCTAGATCTTCTCCAAAGTGATCAACGATTGAGATCTAATCTCATGTTCACTTTAAATCTAATGATTATGATTTAATTAATCTACTTAATTTAATAATGCTAAATAATTTAGGCATCTAACTTAATTAATCTCACATTAATTGAAAATGTCATTCACTTTAATTATTACTCATAAAGTGAACTTCCTAAGTTTCTTAGAGGTTACAAAGATGGCTTCCACATGCTAGACACTCAACCTATGTGGAAGTACCTGTCCGATACTAAATACATCAACACTCCCTCTTAGAAAGAAAGGTACTTCTACCACCTGGAGGTGGTCTTGTCTTTGCTATTATATCTGCCACCATGGCTACTCTCCAATCCACCTGATTGGCTACTCCGTCTGAAACAAAAACTATCCTTGCCATCTCGCTCGGACCCGTCTTTGAAGACTTCCCTCTGATCATGCTCCTAGAAGCCTCCTGCTCCTAAGCATCCTGCATGGTCATCTCGTACCATGAATTCCTCTGGATAGACGTGGAAGGCTGCTCCTTTCCACTTGAACCTAAAGGCTGACTCCCTCTGAGATGCTCAATCTTCAGAGCTACTTGCTCCTTGTCCTCTATCACTTTGTTGCTTGCCATAGCTTGCGTAGGTTGGCCCTTTAGCCTATAAACGTTGCTCTCTCTAACTCCAAAAATAACTGTTGTGCCTGAGCTATATCCTCCGGGCTTGATCAGGGCCTGTCCATCCTGGAATAGTACATCAAATCCCTTCTCTATCGCTGAGATTGAGAGCACACTCCTTCTGAGTTCTAGCACCCATAACACATTTTTCACTCTCAAAATACCTCCTGACTTAATCCAGAATGGAACTGTTCCAGATCCCTTCACTGCTGCTTGGTCCCCATACCAAGTTCCACATACACTGGGTTGGACTCTATGAAACTCTCGAACAACTGCCGTGCTCCTGTCATATGACATGTGACTCCACTATCTATTAACCATGGACCAACTGATATGGTGCCCAAGAAAGTATGGGAAACAAGTAAGAGCTTTGATTGTTGAAACTTTTTGGCAAACTCATCCACTTGAGCCATTGCCGACACAACTACCTCTCGTTGCGTCTCCTTTCCACCCTTCTTCCTGTTCAAACATTGAATTGCATAGTGTCCAAACTTGCGACATGCATAACACTTGACTTTGTTCATGTTCTTCTTCTTCTTGCAGTCTTGAAAGATAGACTCTCCATTGGAAAACTTCTTGAACTTGCCCTTCTTTACCTAGCTGGCAGGAGCAACATTCTCATCATCATTCTTGTACCTGCCTCCATTAAGCTCTCCATCCCGAAGTTCCTCTTGAACGAAGTCATCCCACAACCTTGATCAATCAGGGAGCTTCTCTAGTGCCACGACCCCTTTGAGGAACGATGTCCACTCCTTCGTGAAGCCTTTGAGTGTCGTCCTCACCAACTTTGAGTCATCCAATGCTTCCCCGATTGCTGCTAATTCATATCGAACCTGTCAAATCCGGGTGAAATAAGTCATCATCGTATATGATCCTATCATCTTTGTGTCCCTGAGCTTCTCTCTCAACACCATTTTGCGATTCTCGTTCTTTCTCCGAAACAAGCTCTTCAAAGCCTCCCACATGTCCATTGCAGTTGTCTTTCCCGATAAATGAGGGATTAAGTGATCCTTCACTTCATTTAGAATAATCCTTCTGGATTTCACGTCCTTTAGCTTATCAACGGCCAAATCTTTTGAATTCGTTTGTGGGACCACAATGGACTTGGAAAACTCCCAGATGTCGTTCTCCATCAACACCAACATGATCTACTCCTTCCATGGACTATAGTTGGACACCCTGTCCAACCTATCTTCAAATTGTGAACCAGATGCGACCATCTCCACAACCTACTAAAAAAATCAAATTTGGGCTGCCCAGACCTATTGCCCGATCCCGTTGCTCGGAGCCCTGCCCGAGGCTACCTGGGGTTGCCCACAACCTTCTATTGTTTCCCAGGTCCTTTTCTAGGCTTCTCGAGTCCTCTATGGGCACTACCCAACTACTTTCTCACACTGCTCGATGTGCCTACTCAGCCCCTGTGGCCCCTACTAGGCGGCTTTGCGACCCTTTGCGGCTTACTAGCTTGGATGGCGGTTGACATGCTACTAGTGGCTACCCTGTTGGATTTGCGGCTGTGCCGAATCTCTCCACGTCTGCAACCTCTCCATGCTATTGTCCATGTCCGGTTCTCCTAGCCACCAGAGGTAACCTCTATCCAACTGCCTCTTCTCACTCAAGTTCCCAGTCGTTGAGCCATCATTTCTGCAACTCTTCCTTGGCTGCTAAACTACAACAACTTCCACATCGTTCCGCTGCACCTGCTGACACAACTACTCCTTGGTGGCTCCTTTTGTCGCCCAATCCCAACGATCCGTGCGACTGTTATTCTAGGGACCACTACCTTTCTGTTGAAATATTGTAACTTCAAAGATTATTCAAATTATATTTGAGTTATTATCTTATAGATCAAATCCCCCTTTGTGGATTGATCATCTCAGGCCTTATATAAGATCAAATCCCCTTTTGTGGATTAGTCAAACCATATTTATATAGTGGTATTTTTAAATTCGACCCCTAGTGTTTATAAAGTGGTTTTAACCACTTCAAGAAGAAGTCGACCCTACCAAGTGAAGAGGCATAACCCTAACGCCTCCTCAACTAGCATTTATATGCGAGGATGGTTGTTGTGAGTGGGAAATCCCTCTACGGACTAGCACTTAGGGTTTTATTATGCATGCAGAAAAGACCTAAAGATTCCTACTTTCTACCGTCGTCCCAGACCTAATCCCCATTATTATTAAGAAAATACATAGTTAAAAAAATCAAGTGAGCATACCTTATTTTGGGCGTTTGATGTCGATCCTTCTTCACGCTTGATCGCTCTTTGACTGCAGCTCTCCTCCCAAGGCTGACCTGCATTCACACAAGACAAACAAAGAAATCCACATGCATTTGATATATAGATTAATGGGTTAGAGATTCAATCAACATGTATGTAATAAACCATGAAAACCTCATATGGTGGGACGGGAAAAGTACTTCTTTATTATTAACTTCAACAAATCAACTTATAATGGTGAAGCCGACCACTGATCCACGAACCTAGTCCTGGGCTCCTCTTCAACTGTCCTCCAACTTCTTTGCTCTATATTTCTCTTTGCACAAGGAAGGCTAAAGGTTGGGACAAAGGGAATGCACAATCGGGTATAGTTTCTTTACTATGATTCTCCTCTTCCAAATGGGACCCTAACCCTTCTTTTATAGGCTAGAAGAAGCTAGGTATTTGGTCGAACCCTCGGCCATGCATGGCCGAAAGGTTCAGTTAACTCACCCAAAGCTGTGTGTTCTGTCAACAACTTTCCTTTTTTCATGCTTTTGTAGGTACATGGGGGTTGTCTTGGGTCAGCTAGAATGTACTCGCGTGCAATAATGGAGCAGGGCGCGTGAGCCTTTATAAAAGAGGTTTTTAAGAAGAGTTGTTCAACAATGTTTTGGCAAAGAAGGAATCTGAGATGGCCTGATGCCATGTAAGCATGTTTGGTGCAAATTAGGGTTATAACAGATGCCCCCTAATGTGTGAGGTCAGAAGAGCATCTGATGGTCGAAATACATTAACAATCTTGACTGATGTGCAGAACAAGTGAGCTCAGGGACCATAAATCAGGAGGTGCTGTCTGCAAAATAATAATTGTCTCACCGAGGCGGGCATACCCATGTTCGAGATAAAATAAAATCATGGCTACCAATCAAATACACTGTAGATCCATGTCATATAACTATATAAAGTGTATCCATGAGCAATACACAACAGAGCTACATCTCGAAATCAAAAAGATATACGTGTAGAGTGTCCATCTTTTAGAAGCTGATAAGGCCTGATGGCTGGAGATGAGGTCTTCAAAGCTCGAGCAACAACTTCAAAATATTCAAAACTCGTGTAGGAGTGTAATATGAGTGTACGACTTAACTACCCAGAGGTCTTCGACGACTCGTCGGTCATGGACTAGAGAATCTTGATGATCAGACTGAAAGCTTCATTGATTTCGAACAAAGACTTGATTGGACGTTCAGGATGACCGGGCATGAGGGCAAGAGACAAACTGCAGAGGGACGGACTCAGGCTTGGTAAAAACTTCCCTTGGACAATAGCACGACAAATGATGAGACTCAGGCAACATGGCATTGACATAAGTTTACGAGACAGGAGGCAATGCAAACTCTCCATATGTTTGGAAGAATAACCAAACTGAGGAGGACACAACTCTATGTAGCAAGAAACAAATTCCTAAGGTCGTATTAAATCCCAGAGTTTGACGAACAAATAGACAGATGTGTTTTATCCAAGGGCGAGTCATTATGCTGCAAATAAAGAAAATACTTTTCCCTTCCTCTTTTTGGGGTATATTTGATTTTTTTTTTTTTTGGTCTTTTTTAATAATTTTGGAAAAAGAATAAAATAATGTTACGTTACAAAGGAGGATCGAGTGTCGCAAACATACTAGTTCCAAGCACACAAAATAGAGGGATGCTCAGGGCAAAGGGACATATGCAATAAAATGACACTCGGGAAAAATCCTCCAAGGGCCACAGGTGTCAAGATGCAGAGGCAAAGTGCTACAGGGCTTGCATATAAGGCATGCTTCAAATGGTTCAGTTGAGAGCAACATGGAGCTGGAATTAGGCCAAAGACACAGGTATGTAAATGCGGTTACTAAGACACACAATGGTAACGTCCTTCGATGTAAGTTTAACGAGCCCAGAGAAGGTAAGCTCGACGGTTTTTCATATTTAGAGAGTCTGAAAAACGTAAAAGGAGACTCCAGTGGGGTACCTTTTTCGAAAGTAGTCTAGTCGTTTCGAAAAAGGGGTAAACTTGCACCGAAAAAATGTCTATTCAAAACCATTTTAACGAGTGTGATAAAGACAAGATCACTCGGCCATTTTTTTCATTTTTAAGGAGTCTGAAAAAAGCTTAACTATGGACTCCGTCAGGAATGTTCTTCTGGACCATTTTAACGAGTGTGAAAGAATAAGGTCATTCGACGATCTTTTCAATTTTAGAGAGTCTGAAAAGAGCTTAACTATGGACTCCGTGGGGGTTCTTTTTTCATACATTTAGTCCTTTGGGCCCGAAAAATGGTTAAAATGATACCCGAGAGTACTCTTCTAGAGAGCTGAAGTTCCTTAGAGTATACCTTTGTTCGTATAGTTGATCGTCCGGACCGAAAAAGGGGTAAACTACCACTGGACAGACGTGACTTCAAATTTCAGTTTAACGAGCATGAAAGGCCACAAGATCACTCGACAATCTTTTGATGTTTAGAGGGTCTGAAAAGGGCTTAAAAGAAGACCCGTTATGTCTTTTGGGAGTCCCGAGGGTGAGGTCAAGAGTGAAAATGAATCATGCAAATGAGGCTCAAACTCGTAATCAGGTAAAACAACAGGGACTCCCGAGCCTACATTCATTAGAGACAACATGGACACCATAATGCAACCAGGATCTACCTAGGGCATCCATGTTCCAGTGAGCTCTACCACCAACTCGCGACACTTCTAAAGCAACAATGATGGTTCTGTGTCGCAACCTGATGGGATCGATTCTATGGCAAAGGGATACAAAAGTCAGGGTGGAAACCTAACCTACATGATCAAGTTGATCATCTGATATTTTTCCACGAACCGTCAAAAGTTACCCAAAAATTCCAAAAAAATTGTCCCGATACCCGATCATACTCTTCCAATTCAACTCTTGAATCACTCTAAATGGTTTTTGGTTCAAAGAAAATGATAAGGGGGCCAAAAAAGTGACAAAAAGAGGCCAAAAAGTCTATAAATAGAAGCTGGCAGCTCATTATCACCATTACTGATTTGGAAATTGACTCTGGAGCAAAAAACTCATTTTTGATAAAAGTGGTGATTCAGAGAGCTACAGTGGACGAAACGACCCTCTGTCTAGACCAAGTAAGTATAAAATCTCTCCTCTTGCAATTTAAATCTTTATTTATGCTTTGGGTTTCAAGTTTTGGGGGGGCGTCGACCTTCAAAAGGTCGGCCCTAGGTCCATGCGGGCTGTTTTGTGATAGGCCGCATGTACATTCGGGCAGAGTAAAAACTGCACATGTGTACATGCGACTGTCTTTATTATAGCCCGCGTGGAACCCCTTATTGAATGAAAAAATTTAAGAAAAACAAGGGTTGACCCTCCTGAACTTGGTGTTTTGCAGGATGTATGTTCACTGGAGGTAAAGAGAGCATGAGGAAGTTAGTGAGTTGGTCGGGGAAGACCCCAATGTTGTGGCTGCCTTAATGCAATGTGGGTTTCTCAAGTTCTTCTTATGTCCTTTTATGCGGGCACAACCTGGGCTACTGAATGCCTTGATTGATTATTGGCATAATGATGCAGAGGCCTTTATGTTAGAGGGGCAGTCACTGGTGCCCACGACAGAGGACATATATTTTTTGACTGGCCTCTCCAGGAGAGGGGAACCAATGAACTTTCAGACATTTCCTTCAGGGCCTCATAGCATATCGGAATTGATAGGACTTAATTGTGAGGCTGATACAAACCAATCGAGCTCACAGGTGCCCATAAGCAAGATCACTGACTTATTGTTGCAGGCGATTGTGTTGCTTATTGGGCGGATGACTGGTTCTGCGACTCTACATCAGGCGTCCCATGCACAGATGAATTGTGCAGTCCAATGCTTAAATGCACAAATATTTGACTGGAGCACTACACTGCTAGATTGTATGAAGAGGCAGCTGACAGATTGTCGGTCGTGGACGCAGAGGAACTTCGGGTTTGGGACGATTCTATGCTCTTTCTTCTTTGAAAGAGTTCTGAGCTTCAGTCCTCGAGTGGTGGTATGAGGACATCAGACCTCTCTTTCTGCGGTTTGTAGATGGGCAGTGTTACTACCATGACAGGGTGGTGGAAGGACCAATGAGTCCTTTGATGATGATTTCTTTGCTTGGCTGTCACGACAGATCCTAGTCATAAAGGATTACCCTTATGCTTGGATTGATTTCTCTAGAGATCCCGAGATACCAGTACCAACTAGTGAGGAGCGAGGAGAGATGGGTAAGTTTGCATCGTTGTTTTTTTTTTGTATGTCATTTTTTTTATACCAGAGTTTTTGATGGATATGTGTCTGTTGTGTGCAGATGTGGGACTAGTGCGACCTGCAGACTATGCGAGGAACATGTGTCGTCCTCTGCTAGGGGCCGCACTTTCCGCCGCAGGGGGACCAACAACAACATGAGAGCTTCCAGTCGGGGAGGCTGAGAGAGTGTTGATATTATTCGAGCGAAACTTTACCTCGCTACCCGCACAATCCCTATGGCAGAGATTGAGGATCTGCCACCATCTATGTAGCCTCATGTAGTGGGGGCACCAAGGACGTAGGTTCGATTGTTTCGGCGTTTGGAAAACGCCGTTGATCAATACAACAGGGCCCACAAGCCCTGACTTTAGTTAGTCTAGACTTTTCACGTGCAGGGAGCACTACTTGTATATATTTTTTGAGGGCATAAGCCCCATGACTCGTTACTGGTCATACTTTTGAGGCACTTGTGTCCACCTATGTGCTTCAGTGATTATGATATTATATATGGATTTTTATGTCTTTTTGTGTCTTATGGATCATATTTGCTCTTTAAAAATGTATTTACATGTTTATGTGTATATCCTTTCATATGTGTGCGAGATGCCAATCTAAAATTTGATTAGCTAGATTATCTGTAATTTGGTTTAATCTTCGAGGAACACGAAAATATGTAATATAATCAAAGATTCGTTCTAAGAGACGTACCCTAAGGAATCGTTGGTGTAAAGTCGGATCATGAACACGGTAGACTCTATTTAATTGAGACACAACCAACTGATCGTCTAGATAGACCCAGAGATGAGAGATACCAAATGACAGGGTGTCACGAAGCAACTCAATCACTACACTATACTCGGCGGCATTGTTTGTAGTGTCACCTAAGAATATACCTCTGGAAGATAATAACTGGCCTCGAGGTGTAAAAATTACCCAAGCTGCGGAGGCAAGCCTCCGAGTGTGCCGGCTAGCACCGTCTGTGTACCCAATGAACACCTCAGATTCACTTGATATCTGCTGCAGTGACGAAAGATAACATAAAAAACGACACGTCTATAATACTAAAATAAATTAGAAAGTAATAGTACAAAGACTATACATATGTTACAAAAAGTTACCCACGGTGACCTACCTATGAGTGATACTTCTTGAGGTAGAGCCCATTTCTAGGCTATGGCAAAGCATTTCCCTCAAAGTCAACCAGACGATAAACGCCCTTTTTTAGAACCTCTTTTATGACGAAGGGACAAACCACATGGGTTTGAATTTTCCTGCCCCTAGAGGGTCTTTATCTTGGTCATAGACTAGGACAAGGTCGCCTTCAGAGAAAATCCGAGGACGAACGAACCTATCATACTGACACTTGACTTTATGTTTGTGAGCCTCATTGGCTAGGGCCGCATCACGACACTGCTCATCGAGCCGCTCAAGGTATAATAATCATTCTTCAAGTGGAGAAGTATCTGACAATAATTGTACTGCCAACTTTAGGGACGAGATCTGACATTCGATAGGCAAGACTGCTTCTAGCTCGTAAACGAGTTGAAAAGGTGAGAAACCGGTTGCAGTTTTAACAGACGTTCGGTAAGCCCATAATGCCGAGTATAACATCAAATGCCAATTTGACTTGGTTGAGTTGATTGTTCACTGTAGGATAGTCTTAAGAGATTTATTTACAACTTCCACCTGACCATTTTCTTGGGGGTAGTAGGGTGACGAATGTTCTTTCCGCAGCCCAAGCTTTGATGTTATCTTGGTCATCATCTGGTTCTGAAAGTGACTGTCATGGTCAGTGACAATCTCCCTCGGGATGCCGAACCTTGCTATTATCTGGTTGAATAAAAAGAGAGACACAATCTCCCCATCATCTTTAAACGTTGGCATAGCTTCGACCCACTTCGTGAAGTAGTCTATGGCTACAATGATATAACGGTGCCCCTTTGCTAAAAGAGGGTTGCATGTAGTGTAGTCAATCCTCCACTTGGTGAAGGGACCAACTGTGATGATAGGAAACATGGGAGCGAGATGTGCCTTCATATTCCGAGAGAAGATCTGGCATGGGTGACACTTCTTGATGGATTCGATACAATATTTGATTAGTGTCATCCAGAAGTAACATGCTCGTAAAATCTTTTGGGCTATTGCCAACCCAGACAAATGACCGCCACATGCTCTGGTATGGAAATCGTTAAGAACGATAACTGCTTCTTCGTGAGTGAGACATCGACGCAGGATGCAGTCTACACCTCTTCGATACAACGTATCATCGAGTATGAGATAATTCTTAGCCTGATGGCATATACGTCGACGCTCATCACGAGAAGCAGAGGTGGGACACTTCAAAGTCTGGAGATAGATAAGTATATCTCCGTACCAGGGATCTGAAGATGTGATCAAAAACATATCTCCTCTGATAGGCGACTCTTCGGGCACAACATCACCTGACTCAACCAGAAGTTCCGAAATAAGTTCTGCGAAGACCAGTGACTTTTTGGATTTCGTTGAAATGAAATCTAAGTCAAATTTCTGGAGGAGTAATATCCATCTACTGATCTTTCTACCTATTACCCGCCGTGTCAACATGTACTAAAACAGATTCACGACAACAATGACGGTGGTCTTGCGAAACATAACATAATGACATAATCATTGAACAACATGGACTGCTGCCAACGCAAGTTTTTCGATATGAGAATAATTGAGTTCTGGTCCTACGAGGCCTCGGCTCAGGTAATAGATCACATATTCTGAGAACAAGTCATCTTCCTGAACTAAGACCATGCCGATGGTTGACTCTGCTGCAACCAGGTATAATAAGAAATCGTTGTTATAGTTAGGTGTCCGAAGCAGAGGGGAAGTTGTGAGGGCATGTTTCAACATGTCGAAAGAGCGTTGAGCGGCATCATCCCAATGAAAAGGAACGTCTTTCTTCAGTAAGCACATAAAGCCCTTTGTGATCTCGACATAGTTGGCGATGAAACGTCTTAAAAAATTCGCCTTTCCCTGTAGACTCTAAAGTTGAAGGATTGTGCATGGGGGAGGCAGCGGAATTATTGCCTCGACCTTGAGGGGATCGACCATGATCCCTGTTGTTGACACTATGAAACCTAGCAAACATCTCGATGTTACACAAACGCTGCACTTGTTTGGATTCAAGCGAATCCGGAAGTAGCGACAATGCTCAAATATAAGTTAGAGGTGTGTGGGATGATCCATTCTCTTGTGAGATCGAGATGCTAAATCATCTAAATAGGCCCCGACGATATGCTTGAGGTCATGGAAAGCAAAAGACATGGCCCGCTGAAAGGTCACACCAACATTTTTGAGACCAAAGGGCATCATACGATACACGAATGTACCCCATGGACAAATGAATGTCGTTTTGAGCTGGTCCTCGTGTTTGATTTGTATTTTATTATATCCCGAAAAACCGTCCATGAAAGAGAAGGCCTCACAACCTGCACTTTCATCAATTATCTGGTCGATGAATGGCGTGGAAAAATTATCTTTTGGACAGGCCTTATTCAAATCACAGAAGTCTGTACATACACGAATCATGCCTTGTTTCTTATTGACCGACACAGGATTTGACACCCATTGGGTCAAATGGATAGGATAGATAAAACCGACTTTTAGCAGTTTCTCAATTTCAACCTTAATGGCTGTTGCTTCTTTCCTGGGATTAACTGGACGAAGCTTCTGCCTAACAAGCTTGGCATTTGGATAAGTTGTGATTTCATGTTCGACTATTTTTAGATTGATGCTTGGCATTCCCTTGTAAGACCAGGAAAAACCGTCGTGGAATTTTTTAAATAGATCTGTGTAGATTTGAATCTCTTCGGGGGACCAGTCACCCCCGTCAGCTCCGACAAAAACATTCTCCACGACACCAGGGGTTCTGCAGATATCGATCGGTATGGTTTCAACGATGGTTTCCATATTACCCTCAGCATATACCTCGTGTGTAGCTAAGGGATTAATAGGACAAGACCTATCTCCAATCATAGTCAAGGTGAATTCTCCGTCTTCGATTCTGCTTAACTCTAGGAGGAAGTATGATCTGTGATGAAGATCATCCCAGGGTTTGTCTGGACTAGTCATTGCTTCAATTACTGCTTCGTCGGAGGGCAAGACTAAGTCTAACGAATTTGTATCAGCGAGAGAACCTTGAGCCCAAATAGGCTCTAGAAGCGGATCTAACTCTTGTGCAGGAGTTGGATCTGTGTTGGCTGAAGCTTGCTGGACTAAAGAGTACGCTACTTCAGCTGTGGACAAGGGCATTGACATGCTCGAGTGCCCTATCCCATCCATCGTGGCCGATGGGGAAGGAAGTATCCACGGATCGTTGAAGTAAGTCGTGTGAAACGACGAAACTTGGAAAATCTCAACCTTATGGTGGTTGGATATGAACTTGACATCGCCTTGAGGGGGCGAGTAATCGAAGGTACCCATCAAAGATGGGCACAAACCAACCCCTACGTTGACTACGCCTGGTTGAGGATTATCAATCATCGGGACTGCGGACACCCCCAATGAAGGGTCAGGTCTGGAGAAAGACAATTGATCAATGGTCACATTCCGATCTTCGTGTGGAAACAACAAGACCCGAAAAACTGTAGCAACCACTGCTTGCATGGCATAATTCCAACTCCTTCCTAACAAGAGATTGTAGTCGAGGGACGCGTCGACGCACACGGTCTTCCTCCTAACTGCACGGGGAAAGAGGGAATGATACCATGTGGTCGGAATGAACGACTATCGAAAGCAGTGAGAAGAGTAGCTGACAGAGACAAAACGGGCTAGCCAATGGCCCTCCAACATGCCAACGACATAATGCATGTCGAGGTGCCCTCATCAACCACCGTGCGGAATATATTTCGAGTAAAAGTTTTCGTGGGGTGAACCACTACTATCTGAAACACTACGTGGTAAGGCAAACGAGGTTTTAAGTCGGTTGTATCCAGCATGATGGTACCCAGATTACAAGTCTCAGTAGATCCTAAAGCGGTTAACAAATCTTTCCTCTGGGAAGGGCATCTTTGGAGGACCTCCAAAGCGGACATCGCACAAAGGGTTTCAGACAAATCCTCCACCACAGAATAGTTATGGGCGACCCTTGCATTTGGGTTGTGAGAAGCTTTTTTGAATGCACCTTTTGGGATGCGTGTCATTGTTTCGCCCAAAGTCTTCTCAATCTGTAGAGGAAGAGATGGGAGTTCAACTTCTTTTCCCTTCTCAGAAGTGCTTGGTTTACTGTAGTCATGCACTCTAGTCGATATAAAAGCATCACCCTTCATCATATACACATTTGCGAATGCGGGATTGTTCGAAGATGGAGAGGGTCCTTGACTTCCCCCTTCCGCACTTGTAGAGGCTTGGGTTAGGTTTTGCCCATGCTGAAATGGATTGGTTAACACAACAAGCTGTTGCTGTGTCACAAACTTTTGGGCCTCTGCAAGTCGAGGACATTGGTGGGTCGGGTGGTCTTCCGTGCACAGGTTTCACGGATACCTCGCCTTCCGTTTCTCAGTGTTTTCCCCACCAACATTATTAGTGGGTTTCTTATCCCCCTTACCCTTATTTCATTGTTTTTTCTTTCCTTCAGGCTGCTGGGTGGCCTTTTGATTTGTCGATTGCACTATGTGTACATCCGACATTTTAGTAGGGGGAGAAGCCAAAACAATAGTTTGGCTGACCGTTGTGTGTTGTATAGACAATTGCTGCAATTGCTTCGTTAGTTGCTTAGCAGGCTTTGTTTGTGCTGAACCAATTATACCATCGACATGTGGTCCAACTCTCTGTTTGGTTTTATCAAGTATTGAGCGTGGTGCATCTAGCAAGATCTCATATAATAAAATGGACTGAGAATAGATTAGCTCAAGATGTTGAGCTCTCATGATGGCGTCCTCTTCGGAAAACACTCTCGATGTCGCGATGCCTTTGGATAACTGTGGGACCAAAGACTTAAGGAACAACTCAAGTAGGAATGCTGGTGGGACTGGCACCTTAATTAAACTCTTCCGGCGTTTCCATTCTCGGATGTGATCAGAGATATGGTCCGCTTTTGTCCATGCGAAATTGTTAAACAATTCTGTGCCAATGTCGTATCTCACAGGTAATAGGAAATGGTTTAGGAAAGCCATTTCCAATTCGTCGAAGGAAGAGTATCTTGAGCGATCGAGCTCAATGTACCATTTTGCGGCACTCCCAATGAGAGTACGTTGAAACAATCACAACTGTACGGAGTCGTCTTTCAACAAGTTAGATGAGCACCAAAGATGGAAGGTGGTCACATGATCTCCTGGATCTTCTTTAGGCTTGGCTTTGAAATTTGGTATGTTCGAAGGCAACTTCGTCGACATAGGGGGCCAATGCGGATCATGACAGATATGGTCATTCAACAACCTTGTCAAGTTTGGCAAATGCAAGGTTTCCAGGAAAGGTAGTTTGGGTTGTTGTTGATAACCTGGGAAAAAGGGACCTGGAGTTTGACTGACACCAGGGTGCCAGGAAAAGTTCGGCTACAGGCCTGGGTTCTGGTAAAAACCATGGCCATGACCAACGTACAGATTCTGCGTGTGAGGAGAGATCATCGGCTGATTCCCAAAATAGGACGTAGATGGTTGGGCATGCATTATATTCGGAGGACTTTGGGAAGGGTTGCCCCATGCCGATCCCGTGGGGATAGGCCTAGTACCTTGTCCAGGGTTGCATTGGTTGTGAAAAGACTTGCCCCAGATCGATATTCCTGACGAGGGAACGGATCCCTGCCAAGAATTCCAAGGCCCTGATGCGGAAGAAGTTCCTGAGTTTGCCCTCTATGCAGGAAAAATACCCTGCATAGGAATAGGTTGCCCGAAACCGAGATTGCCCCCAGTTGGGAAAGAAACTGATGAGAAGGCGTTGTTACCAAACGCACCGAACAAAGAAAATGGTGTCGAACCTACCGACATATTATACGAAGGTGGTCCTTGACTCCCTGCTCCAAATAAACTATGGTGTGCAGTGGGCCCGACGAATGGCTGGTGCGTGCCACCAAGCGAAGGGGATGAAGGAGGTATATGAGCTCCCCCGTAAGAGAAAGTGTTAAAAGGAGATGAAGTGCCCCCCATGTAGCCTTGCAGAGGAGCATTAGAGCTCCCTTCCCCCAGACCTAAAGTCTGTGAAGTGGAGTAGGAAAGTACATGACTTGTGCCTGAGCTAAGCATCTCGTATGAGAACAAAGGGCCTGTCACACTAGGTGTGAAAGGGGTTGTGGCTGCCGTCATAGACGGGATTAGACCACTGTGTGAGTTAGAGGCGGTCGAGACCATGGTGGCTCGGACCGGTGACGGTGGGTTAGGAGGTGGAAACTCTTCTGTGGTGACAACCGTAGTGGGATTTGAAGAATTCCCAGAAGGAGTGACACCATTTGTTTCCATTGCTGTATGCGACACTGTTTGACACTTGTAAGGGTGAATCAATACGATAATGGGTGCCGAAAAATCAGTGGTTGGAGTTTCAAGTGAACCAAGAGCTTTTGCTCCAGAGTCTAAAACGGTCGTTTCCTCCAGATGTTGGTTGGGCACAATTTCTTGTGACCCGGTCGCTTCAAAAGACCCTTGTTGGTCTAGCTTTCGCCTTAGTGGTGGCGGGGGTGGCTCTAGTGTAACTGGCGACAGGCCCAGAAGCCTTCGTGAACGGTGGAGCTCGTGATCCTCCACTGTGTGAGAAGATCAAAGACACCCTAGGGCCTTCTATTCGTTCAAAAACAACACACACTAAAAAAGTCCCTACAAGATAAAACAAGCAAACACTAAACTAATTGAAAGAACAGTTACAACAACCAACACTAAAACAACTTATCGGTGCAAGTGAAACTCGAACATAGAAGCACCCTCTGGGTATACTTTGCAAAGCGTGGCCCGATGTCTGCCCTAGGTACCACGGTATACCCCCACAGTCACCTGTGTATGTCTCCAAAAAGATAGGCAACTAGGTTGTCAGCGCGCGAACAATCACCAGGCGGGTACAGTCAAAAGTCGGGTAGACCGCAATGAGCAGGGTATCGAGCCCGAAACCTGTGGGTATCGATTATCGAAAGCAAGTGGTCCAGAAGACAACCGAGGACCTCGAACGGATTCGAGACCCACGAAGCTCCGTGGAAAATGCAATCGATGGAATCCCAAGACAAGCCCTCTATATGTGTTCTCCACTATGATTGGTCCATCTTTGGAGGGGTTATCTCCACTACCTTTGCGCACACGACCTCGTGTTTAGCCCCTGTGTTAAAGGGGGGTCCCGTATAACTTTCACGATACTGGACTTTGACACTCCTTAACTCAGACTCCAATGTTTGATTTTAATGGCCTTGAAGAGTTTCCTCTCCAACTTAATTCAAGGCCCTAATCCTAAACTAGTTGGTTGACCCTACAAACATAAAAAGTCTAATGAATTTTAGATTTAGCGTTAATTTTTATGGCTTGTCTTAAGTCAAAGGTTATGAAAGTGAAACTAGTGATGTGTGAAAGACGAAAGCAAAAATAAACAAAAAGCTAGAAACAAAAAACCTTCACTTAACTCAAATCTTAAACAACTTTTCAAACTTAAATTTTTTTCGAAGATCTTTGAATGACAAACTCAAAGAAGGATTTCACTCGACTATGAGCTACTTATGATCTAAGTAAACCGTCAAGAACTTATGAAACCAAAGACTTTTCCCCGGTTATTAATGGAAAACAACACTTTTTAACCAAACAAAGAAAATAAAATATCTTTTATTTTATTTTATTTGAATGCTCACAAAGAAAAAAGGAAAAATATCAACAAGTCAAAAGCAAACAAACTTCAGGCCTAAGCGCAGATCGCAAAGAGTCACTTTAAAAATCACACACAAACAAATTAAATTGGACTCTCACACTTGTCTAAAAACCCTATAAAAGAAAAATTTGAGGAAAACTTCTAAATGAAAAAAGAAAGTTATTGTTGTGATCAAACCTAAGTTACTGACGACTATGACAGAGACCCAAAACTTGAGAGGTATAGCTCTTGTCAAAGGAAAGGATGATTGCCTCACCTTCAACAAAAATTTTCTCCTCAAGCACACTGCTGACAGTTTGATAACAAGCGTGTGCACATGAGCTATGTAAAGTCAGAGCACATGTACATGCGTGCTGGCCTTATACAGACCATGTGTATCTCTGAAACTCTGAGACAAATGAAAAAGCCAAGAAAGCCAGCTCAGGCAGAGACTGCTGGTACTGAGAACCAGAATCTCTTGAAGACTCAGACACTTACTTTAACAGAAAAAAAGAAAACAATTCAAGGAAAACTTCATAGAACAAACCAATCTGAGATGAAACCTAAGCTATAGAATACAAACAACAAAGACTAGAAAGAGTTCCAGAAAACCCATGAGAATGACTACTTTTGACAGGGAAGAGGATGACTGCCTCTCTAAAAGAAATTTTCTGGAATCATACATGCGACTGACACTTCCTCAGCTAGCGTGTACATGCGGGCTGTGAGAATGTAGGGCGCGGGTACATGCGTGCAGGCCTTATACAGGGGCATGTTCCTCTGCGGGTATTGGAAAAAAAAATAAAAAAAATAAAATAAAATATAGTCAAGCAAAGAAACAGAGATAACTGGTATGGAAGACCAGAATCTCTGTTAGCTCAGACTTTTGCAGAAACTTAAAAAATAGGAAATGAAACCAGTTTTTTAAAAATACCCAAAAAATATTCCCAAGAACCCTAGATAATCCCCAGTATGGTCGCCAATTCTGTTGTGAGTGGGAAATCCCTCTACAGACTAACACTTAGGGTTTTATCATGCATGCAGAAAAGACCTAAAGATTTCTACTTTCTACCGTCGTCCCAGACCTAATCCTCATTATTCTTAAGCAAATACGTAGTTAAGAAGATCAAGTGAGCATACCTTATTTCGGGCATTTGATGTCGATCCTTCTTCACGCTTGATCGCTCTTTAACTGCAGCTCTCCTCCCAAGGCTGACCTGCATTCACACAAGACAAACAAAGAACTCCACATGCATTTGATATATAGATTAATGGGTTAGAGATTCAATCAACATGTATGCAATAAACCATGAAAACCTCATATGGTGGAACGGGAAAAGTACTTCTTTATTATTAACTTCAACAAATCAACTTACAATGGTGGAGCCGGCCACTGATCCACAAACCTAGTCCTGGGCTCCTCTTCAACTGTCCTCTAATTTCTTTGCTCTATATTTCTCTTTGCACAAGGAAGGCTAAAGGTTGGGACAAAGGGAATGCACAATCGGGTATAGTTTCTTTACTATGATTCTCCTCTTCCAAATGGGATCCCTAACCCTTCTTTTATAGGCTAGAAGAAGCTAGGTATTTGGTCGAACCCTCGGCCATGCATGGCCGAAGGGTTTAGTTAACTCACCCAAAGCTATGTGTTCCGTCTTCAACTTTCATTTTTTCGTGCTTTTGTAGGTACACGCGGGCTGTCTTGGGTTAGCTAGCGTGTACACGCGTGCAGTAATGGAGCATGGCACTCGAGCCTTTATAAAAGGGGTTTTTAAGAAGAGTTGTTCAACATTGTTTTGGCAAAGAAGGAATCTGAAATGGCCTGATGCCAGGTAAGCATGTCTGGTGCAAATTAGGGTTATAACAATGGTGCCTCACTTATACACACTCACACTCACTCATCTAGTGCACATATCTTGAAGGCATTTGTAGTTGCAGGAGAAAGGATAAGAGAGGCACATGCTCAATCTTGGCGTTTTGGTCTTAGCCTTGGCATTGTATTGGCAATCTATTACTGAGGAAGTTTTGTTGGGTTTTCTTCCCCATGAGGGTTTCCTAGGATAAAATGATGCGTACCTTGTGATTGTGTTTCTTTTAGTGATCCTCTTTATGTTGTTGTTTTGGAAATGCATTGATTTTTTTAGTAAATTAGAAATAACCTAATAACAACAGTAAAAAATAACATGGTATCAAAGCTTGACTGAATAAAACATCTTTCACTAGGTATCTAGACGTCACAGTGGTTGTACAAGAAAATTAGGGCTTTTCACTAAAGATGATTTTTTGACCAAAAACTATGTTGGCAAGTGTGCCCTGCCCTAACACATCTTTTGACAGCTTGAGCAAACTTTTTTAGTGGCCAGATTCTCCGGAAAGTCAAACCCTAGTTTTGACTAGTACCAAAAAACCAAAAAACCAGAACCAGTACCAAAAGTACTATTATAGAATTGTGCAAGTCAAGTTTCAAGGGGTAAAACTTGGAATTTGCTGAAACAATCGGCTCTAGCAAACTCGCCCCAACCCATCACATCTCCTAGTAAGCTCAATTTCAATTTTTGAGCATTTTCATTTTCTGGTCATTTTTTTAGCTCTAGGTCAAGATGTCTGCAAGCACCAGGCTTGTTGACAAGCTAGAAGCTGTGGAAAATTTCCATGCTTGGAAGTACAAAATTGGACTCATTCTTAAAGAGAATGACCTTGCAAAATTCATAAAAGAAAATGCTTCAGAACCTGAAGAAAATGTAGCCAAAGAAAAATACAAGAAGGATATGATTAAGACTAGAAGAATAATTGCAGATTCCATTAAGGACGACTTGATCCCTCAAGTGTCTTTTAAGAATACTCCAAAAGATATGTTTGATGCCCTAACTAGAATGTATGAAGGAAAGAACATCAACTGGAAGATGAATTTGAGAACCCAACTCAAGAATATAAATATGCAGAAAGGAGAAACAATTCAAGACTATTTCTCTAGGGTTTCTCAATTCAAACAGTTAGAGGCAATTGGAGACAACTTAGATGAAGACGAACTCATAATGACAACTCTTAATGGTCTCACAAGACCTTGGGATGCCTTCATCCAAACTATTTGTGCAAGAAAAGAAAAACTCCAATTTGACAATTTATGGGAAGAATGTGTTCAAGAAGAAGAAAGAGTGGCCAACCAAGAAGTCATCCTATTAAGAGATGAAGATCAAGACCTAGCTTCTCATGCTAAGGGTAGAGAGAAGAAGTCTCATTTTCAAAAGGAGACCCACATTCATAAATAATCTCACTCTCCAAAGAGATTCCAGAAATATCGTAAGGGTCAAAGAAAGGGAAAATATTTCTCCTCCTATCAATGTTATCATTGTGATAAGATGGGCCACATTGCTAAGAATTGTCCTGCTGGAAGGGAAGAATACAAGAGGAGAAATAACAAAATACATCATGCCCATGCAACTGAAGATGATGAGACACCCAAGAAGTTAACTAAAGAAGAGATTGAAGATTATGTTTTGTTTTCCACCCTCAAGATCTGTGACACCTGGAGAGGATACTTGGCTCATAGATAGCGGTGCCTCTAAGCACATGACAGGTCAGAAAGACATTCTCTCTAACCTTACAGAAAATGACTTCGCCCAAAAAGTTTCACTTGGAGATGATTATCAGTACCCTATCAAAGGAATGGGAGAATCCACTTACAAAATTGATTCAGGGACTCCGATGAGAATGAAGGATGTACTCTATGTACAAAGAACTTACTTTCTATTTCAACCCTAGATAATAAAGGTTTCAAGGTTGCATTCATAGATGGTGAAGTTCTTATGTGGCCTAAAGGAAAAACTATAGAAGATGTCGTTGTAATTGGGACAAAAGAAGGTGGTTTGTACAAGTTAAAAGGTCACTCAGATGTAGCCTTGACTCACTCTACTGAAAATCCTTGTGAACTTTGGCATAAAAGACTAGCTCACATTAGCTACAAAGCTTTACCATATGCAAGTAAGGTAGTTACAGGTTTACCATAAATAAAGGTTGATCATGAAGGTGTATGCAAGGGATGTGCACAAGGAAAGAACATAAAGAATCATTTCCTAAAGAGCGACAATAAAGTAGAAGGAATCTTGGAACTTGTCCACTCAGATGTATGCGGTCCAATGCCATCAACCTCTCTAAGCGGGTATGTATACTATGTATCTTTTATTGATGATTACTCTCGTAAGAATTGGGTTTATTTCTTGAAATCAAAAGATGAAGTACTTGGAAAGTTCAAGGAATTCAAAGCCTTGGTAGAAAACCTCTCCAAAAGGAAAATCAAGATACTCAGGTCAGACAATGGAGGAGAGTATACTTCAAATGAATTTGGAAGCTTTTGCAGAGATGCTGGGATTAAGAGGGAGCTCACCACTCCCTATAATCCTCAACAAAATGGTGTAGTAGAAAGAAATAATAGAACAATTATGGAAGCAATAAAGATTATGATTCACGATCAAGATCTTCCAATGCACTTATGCACTGAAGCAACAAGAACAACAATATATGTCCAAAACAGATTATCCCATAGTGCATTTGGATTCAAAACTCTTGAAGGAATTTTTACCAGAAAGAAGCCAGAGGTAAGCCATCTCAAAATATTTGGTTGTCCAGTATTTGTGCACATTCCAAAAGAAAAGAGAACTAAGTTGGATCCTTCAGGAAATAAGAGAATATTTGTTGGATACTGTGAGGTCTCTAAGTCCTTCATAATTTACATACCAGGTTACCATCATATTGACATCAACAAAAATGTAACCTTTGATGACGATGTAGTTCTCAAAAGATCAAGGAAATGCCAACTTGAAGAAGTATATGAAGAAGAACCTATAGCTCCCAGAGTTGCAGAACCTATGGAGGAAGTTACAATTACCCTTGATGATGAGATTTCAGAAGATCATGATATGATAGAATCTCAAGAATCTTCCCGTATGACGATCTCTCACAAGAGAAAGCCAGCTTGGGCAAGGGAACTTATTCAATATACAGAGAAGTATGGTGCCCCAAAAGGAACCATGAGACAAAGTAAGAAACTTAGGCCATTCTCCAGCCATATGGCCTTGATATGTAATCTCATAGAAAATGAACCTACTTGCTTTGAAGAAGCCATTCAAAAGAAAGAATGGATGGACGCCATGATAGAAGAATACCAGTTCATTATAAAGAATGGTGTATGGTAAGTAGTTCCTAGATCAAAGAACAAAGATGTGGTATCTTCCAAGTGGATATACAAAATAAAACATGCACCAGATAGAAGTATTGAAAAACAAAAGGCAAGATTTGTGGCTCGTGGTTTTTCTCAAAAGGAAAGTATTGACTATGAAGAAACATTTGCTCCTGTAGCAAGATACACTTCTATCAGAACCATCATAGCTCTTACAACTAAAATGAAGTGGAAGTTACACCAGATGGATGTGAAAACAACTTTCTTAAATGGTGTTATTGAAGAAGTGTATATAGAACAACCACAATGATTTGAAGTTGAATATAGAAAGACTCATGTTTGCAGGTTGAAGAAATCCCTGTACGGGTTGAAGCAAGCTCCTAGAACTTGTTATGGGAGAATTGATAGTTTCCTGATGAGTTTGGGCTTACCAAGAGTAAAGCTGATTCTAACCTTTACTTCAAGGTTATGAATGATGAGTCGATTATATTGCTTCTATATGTGGATGATTTATTCTTAACAGGAGAAGAAAAACTCATCACAGATTGCAAGAAGAAGCTTGCTGTAGAGTTTGAGATGAAATACCTAGGGTCGATGCATTATTTCTTAGGTCTTGAAGTTTGGCATAGCCCAGAGAAGATCTTCCTTAACCAAGGGAACTATACAGTGGAAATACTGAAGAGATTTAGCATGTTGGAATGTAAATCCATGAACACACCCATGGAAACAAATTTGCAGCTCCTAGTTGATACTTCGTTAGAGTTGGTTGATGCTACTCTATACAGAGAAATTATTGGATCGTTGATGTATCTGACGAATACCAGGCCAGATATATACTTTGTTGTGAACACCTTGAGTCAGTATCTAGTGAAGCCCAAATGTGTTCACCTTGTAGCTGCAAAGCATGCGATGATATACCTTAAGGGTACGTTGGATTATGGTCTTTGTTATACTGGAGATTATGACTTCACACTGTATGGTTATACTGATTTAGATTGGGTTGGAAGTGCTTCAGACATGAAGAGCACTTCAGGATGTTGTTTCTGTTGAGATTTGAGTACCTTGGAAAGTGGTCCCCTTGTGTTTGTGAGCTTCTAGACACATGAGGGAAGTACTTTGTACCTTGTACCATGTACTTTATGTCTAATTTCACTTTGACTTAGGAGATTTAAGTCAAAAGTGAAATTTGGTCATTTTAGCCTAAAGTGACAATTAATTCACTTTGTGGTTAAGGGACATAAAGTGAAACTATGGAAACTTAAGTAAAGTGGGTTTTCAGTTGATATTTACTTGAGATGATCTCAACCATTGATTAGGAATGAGATGAGATGATCTCATCCACCCAACTTTTAGGTTTCCTTATGCTTCCTTAAAGAGGGCACAAAGGGAAAATGAGAGCTTATTCCTTCATTTGTTCACTTGGAGAGTTTGAGAGAGAGCATGATGATGAGGTTTCAAGCATTCAGTGAAGCTAGCTTGGGCACTCCCTTCCATAGAGATAGCCAACATGCTTAGGGCCTTATTTATTTATTGAGGAGATTCCTGTTCTGAGGAGGGCACATCATCAGTGGGGAGGACTTAGAGAGCTCATATTGCAGTGAGGTCCGTTTCAGAGGGAGGCTACTCATTAATATTAGAGTATTGTGGAGGGGTTTCTAGATCAGAGCTTTCAGTTGGCTTCTGGCTCTATTTCAGTGGTCTTCTCAACATTTCTGGGGGACACACCATCCTAGGGCGCTCTTGCTTCATTTGGACTAGTGTTGCAGCTTGGATCAAGTTGCTATTGTATCAGGTTCATCTATATTTTGTACTCGCTGTATTCCACCATCTATTCTCCTCATATATAGACATACATTCCAAATTGGTTTTCCCCGGGG
>ML777063.1:315048-354364 GCA_009831015.1 Picea engelmannii | reverse complement strand
GGGGTTTATCCAGGGTCATGTTGACCAAAAATACCTGTGTTCAATTTCATGTATGTTAGACTGTAGAACTATTGTATTTACATCTGTAAATATCTCTAGGTGTGTTACATTTATTTTGATATGCATGTGCTAACCCTTAGTGACTAAAACTACATGCTAGAGCACCTAAATTGTGACCGTAACAAATCAACAAGATGTTCTTGAACTATTGGCTGTCCTAAAACAACAACAAAACCTTCATTGACAGTTGAAACTTAGAGCCAACTTGAGGTCAAAGACATACCTAATTGGCAAATTGATAGGACCTGGAAAATATTCATGGTATCAGAGCCAAGGTGGCTGATTTTTGAGTAGTTTGGACAACATATGAGTGGGTTGTTATAGACATCTTCTTGGAAGATTTTGTGGACAACCATTGACAAAGATTAGTGGTAGTTAGTTGGCAGAATTTTGTAGAGAATTGTAGAGAAGTTTGTGCACAGTTTCAACAACCTCTTTTCACACCTACATGGACAAGAGTGAGGCTATATTTCACGACCTCTTTTCACACCTATATTGCTAAGAGTGAGGTCGGTGTTCGTTTGCCTCTTTTCACACTCGTGTTGACAGGATTGAAGCAACATTCCTTTGCAGTTTGAGCATCAGTTGGAGTGCAGTTTGACAGTCATGTCAGCATCTCATATGCGTGTGGAGGATAGGTTAGTTGGAGCTAGCAACTGGTTGCCTTGGAAGGCGAGGATCATCTTTATCTTGGAGGACATTGAACTATGGGATATAGTTGAGGCGCCTGTGACTGTTCCTCCTGCTAATGCTCCCATCTTGTTAGCAAAGTTCAGGAAGAGGAACAACAAGGCAAAGAGGACGATTGTGACAAGATGGGACATATTGCTAAGAAATGTCCAGCTAGAAGAGAAGAATACAAGAAGAGAAACAAGAGGCACCATGCCCACACAGTTGAAGATGAAGAGCCACCCACAAAGATGATAAAAGCACAGATTTAAGACTATGTCTTAATCTCTTTCCTCTCATGATCAGTGTCATTTGGTGATGACACTTGGCTCATAGACAATGGTGCTTTCAAGCACATGACAGGTCAAAGAGACATTCTCTCTTACCTTACATAAAATAACTTTCCCCAAAAAGTTACACTTGGAGATGATTATCAGTACCCTATCAAAGGAGTAAGAGAATCAAATTACAAACTTGATTCAGGGACCCCAATGAAGATGAATGATATACTATATGTACCTGGTTTGACAAAGACCTTACTTTCTATTTCAACTTTAGAGAAGAAATATTTTAGAGTTGCCTTCATAGATGAAGAAGTTCTTATGTGGCCCAAAGGAAAAACCATGGAAGAAACAATTCTTATTGGAAAAGAAGAAGGTGGCTTGTATAAGCTAAAGGGTCACTCAGAAGCAGCCTTGACCCATTCCATTGAGAATCCATGTGAACTTTGGCATAGAAGATGAGCTCACATCAAATACAAGGCATTACCATATGTAAGCAAGGTAGTCACAGGTCTACCAAAATTCAAGGTTGACCATGAAGGTGTGTGGAATGGATGTGCACAAGGAAAGAACATCGATAACCCTTTCTCTAAGAGAGACAATAAAGAAGAAGGAGTACTAGAGCTCATTCACTCAGATGTATGTGGATCAATTCCATCAACCTCCATCAGTGGGTATGTATCCTATGTATCTTTTATTGATGACTATTCTCGCAAAACCTGGGTTTACTTTTTGAAATCAAAAGATGAAGTGTTCAGTAAATTCAAGGAATTCAAAGCCTTGATAGAGAATCTCTTTGAAAGAAAGATCAAGGTACTCAGGTCAGATAATGGAGGAGAATACACCTCAAAAGAGTTTGCAAACTTTTGTAAAGATGCCGGGATCAAGAGGGAGCTCACGACTCCCTACAATCCTCGATAAAATGGTGTAGCAGAAAGAAAGAACATAACTATAATGAAAGTGTTAATGTTTATGCGATTATTATAGTTCTTTGCATTTCAATAGATAAGAGAAACATAAGAACAAGATCACTGAGAAATACACATTCACAAGAGACACAACATTTATCCTGTGAAACCCTCTAGGGGAAGAAAACCCAACAAAAACTTCCTTATCATAAATTGCTAATACAATGTCAAGAGATAACTCAAACCAATACAGATAGTCCTCTCCAAAGATGCGCCACTCTTCTTTCTCTCTCCTTTGCCGGTAACAGATCAGAACTTGTCTCTCAAACTGAGCAAGTGAGTTATGTCCAAATGAGGCGCCAACCTCCTTTATTTATACAAGTTCTGGCACGTGTGAAGTGTCTCTTCATTGGCAGGGCCAACGTCTTACTCTGGGTGGGTAAACCCACCTTTATTATATTTCTGGGTCTCAATAATAACTGCTGGGGTCGACTTCTTATTCTGCCTATTATAATTGTCTTTTGACCAATCCACAAAAGGGGATTTGGTCCTAATACAATAACCGACATGATCAATCCACAATGGTGATTGATCCTATAAATAAAATATCAACAATAATAAGAATACTCTTTGTAGTTACATTATTTCAACACTCCCCCTTAACAAGAAGGGTATTCTTCAACAGCATCAGGCGAGAGAGGTACGCATCATCAGTGGCATCGGGATGCCAGTATCGTCAATATCATCTTGGAACATTAGCTGGCAAATTTACGAGTCATCGAAATTCTCGAAAGAATGCCATCATCATCTGCATCAATATGTATCAATAGAATGATACCTCATCACAACACTAGGCTGGCATATCACAGTACTACACTGGCTCAATGTCACAGCTGATAAGCTGGTAGCTCAGTGTCAGTCACATCTTGCTTTACGTCTAACAAGAAGGTCAGAAGCAAGGAATCATCTTGATTTACGTCTAACAACTAGGTCAGAAGCAAGGAACACATCAACATCTCGCTTTACGTCTAACAATGAGGTCAGAAGTGAGGAATCATCTTGCTTTACGTCTAACAACTAGGTCAGAAGCAAGGAACATATCAACATCTCGCTTTACATCTAACAACGAGGTCAGAAGCGATGAATCATCTTGCTCTCTGTCTAACAACTAGGTCAGAAGCAAGGAACACACAATGTCATGCTTTACGTCTAACAACGAGGTCAGAAGCAATGACTCATATTGCTTTACGTCTAACAACGAGGTCATAAGCAAGGATCACACAGTGTCATGCTTTACGTCTAACAACGAGGTCAGATGCAATGACTCATCTTGCTTTACATCTAACAACGAGGTCAGAAGCAAGGATCACACAACGTCATGCTTTATGTCTAACAGCGAGGTTAGAAGCAATGACTCATCTTGCTTTACGTCTAACAGCTAAGGATCACACAGCGTCATGCTTTACGTCTAACAACGAGGTCAGCAACAATGACTCATCTTGCTTTACGTCTAACAGCGAGGTCAGAAGCAAGGATCACACAACGTCATGCTTTACGTCTAACATCGAGGTCAGAAGCAATGACTCATGTTGCTTTACGTCTAACAACAAGGTCAAAAGCAAGGAATGTATATATATACCCCCCCTTTCAAGGAGGGTCCTTTCGAACTATACAAAGCTTATCTCGAAAGTGTTCAAACTTTACACAAGATAGAGGTTTGGTCATCACATCAACAACATGTTCATCCGTGCTAATGTACTCGAGCTTCAGGGCTCCTCTCTGTACCATGTCACGGATGAAATGATATCAGATCTCTATGTGCTTTGACCTGTCGTGGAATACAGGATTCTCTGTCATCTTTATGCAGCTCTGGTTGTCACATAGAATCACGGTTGCTCTCATCTCCAAGTCAAATAGGCTAGTTAGCAACTTTCGAAGCCATATAGCTTCGAAGCTAGCATAACATGCGGCAATGTACTCTGCTTCCGCTATGATGAGAGAAATAATGGATTGCTTCCTACTCTGCCACGAGATCATGGCTGATCCCAAACTGAAACAACATCCATAAGTTCTTTTTCTGTCAGCAACGCTTCCTGCCCAATCTGCATCAGTGTATCCACTCAATGTGAAGTCATGATATCCATCATAACTGAGACCACAATCCATTGTACCTTTAAGGTGCCTCATCACATGTTTTGCATCCACTAGGTGAACACGTCTGGGCTCTACCAGAAACTGACTCAAGGTGTTCACTGCAAAACAGATGTCTGGTTTGGTGTTCGTCAGGTACATCAATGATCCAATAATTTGTCTGTACATTGTGGCATTTATCAAGTTTGACGAAGTGTTGACCAGCAGCTTCAACTTCGTTTCCATGGGTGTATTCATGGACTTACATTCTAGCATGTCGAATCTCTTTAAGATTTCAACTGTGTACTTCCATTGGTTAAGGAAGATCCTTTCCGGACTCTGCCATACCTCAAGATCTAAGAAGTAATGCATTAGGCCAATGTCTTTTATTTCAAATTTTGCGGCAAGTCTCTTTTTACATTCAGTGATGAGCTTTTCTTCTCCAGTTAAGAATAAGTCATCCACATACAGTAGTAATATTACTGGTTCATTGTCCATAATTTTGAAGTAGAGATTTGAGTCTGCTTTACTCTTGGTAAAGGCTAAGCTCATCAAGAAACTGTCTATACGGCCATACCAAGCTTTGGGAGCTTGCTTCAATCCGTATAAGGCTTTCTTCAATCGACAGACATGATACTTCCTGTCTTCAACCTCAAATCCTTGGGTTTGTTCTATATACACTTCCTCTTCGATAACACCATTCAGGAAAGCTGTCTTCACGTTCATCTGGTGCAGCTTCCATTTCATCTTGGCTGTAAGATCTATAATGGTTTTGATCAAAGTGTATCTAGCCACAGGAGTGAATGTCTCTTCATAGTCAATGCCTTCCTTCTGGGAAAAGCCACGAGCAACAAATCTTGCTTTATACTTCTCAATACTTCCATCAGTAGCATGTTTTATTTTGAAGAGCCATCTGTAGGATACCCCATATTTATTCTTTTGGTCTGGGAACTATTTCCCATACTTCGTTCTTCATTATGGATTGGTATTCCTCTGTCATGGCATCTGCTCATTCTTTTCTCTGAATGGCTTCTTCAAAGCAGGTAGGCTCCTTTTCTACATCTAAGCCGTATAATTGGAGAATGGATGTGGTCTTTTCACCTGTCTCGTAGTTTCTTGGGGAACACCGTACTTCTCTCCATCTTGAATAAGCTCTCTAGCCCAAGCTGGCTTTCTTTTATGGAGGATCGCCATCTGAGGATGTTCTTGCACTTCTACTATATCATGGTCTTCTAGAAGTTCCTCATCAGGTTCTACAGCTCTTGGGAACCTCCCTCATAGCAGTATTGGGGATTACGGGTTCCTCTTCACATACCTCTTCAAGTTGGCATATTTTAGATTTCTTGAGCGCTGCATCTTCATCAAAGGTCACATCCCTGCTGATCTCAATGTGATGTTGACCCGGTATATGGATTCTGAAGGTCTTGGAGGCCTTACAATATCCCACAAATATTCCCTTCTTTCCTGAAGGGTTCAACTTGCTTCTCTTTTCTTTAGGTATATGAATAAACACTGGACAACCAAATATGGATTACCTCTGGTTTCTTTTCGTTGAACATCTCTTCCTGTGTCTTGAGCCCAAGTGTGCTATGGGATAATCGGTTCTGCACATAAACAGATGCCATTGTTGCTTCTGCCCATAAGCACATAGGAAGATCTTGATCTTCACAGCTTCCAGCATGATTCTGTTCTTCCTTTCAGCTACACCGTTTTGTTGGGGATCTTGATCCCAACATCTTTGCAGATATTCACGAACTCTTTTGAGGTATATTCTCCTCCATTATTTGACCTGAGTATCTTAGTATTCCTTACCGAAAGGTTTTCTATCAAGGCTTTGAATTCCTTGATCTTGCTAAACACTTCAAATATATCCAGGTCTTTTACGAGAATAATCATTAATTAATGATACATAGTATACATACCCATTAATGAAGGATGATGGCATTGGACCACACACGTCTGAATGAATGAGTTCCAGTACTCCTTCTGCTTTGCTTTCCTTCTTTGGAAAAGGGTTCTTGATATTCTTCCCCTGTGCACATCCATTGCATATGCCTTCCTGATCAACCTTGAGTTCTGGTAAACCTGTGATAGCTTTGCATATGTATGGTAGCGCCTTGTAGTTGATATGGGCCAATCTTCTATGCCAAAGTTCGCATGAGTTTTCGATGGCATGGGTCATGGCAGCTTCTGAGTGACCCTTTAGCTTATGCAAGCTACCTTCTTCTCTTCCAATGATGATTGCTTCATCTATGGTCTCTTATTTATCACGTTGCCTTCTGCAACCTTCACCATAGCTTCCTCATGGTTATTACATGTGACCTGGAGCAAGATTAACAAAAACAACAAGCAAGAGTAATATCCCTCTGATAATATAAAGCAATAGCATGAACAATCATCACAGTAGTTCCTTTAGAGCTATCACTTATAATTTATTTGAAGTAAATATTAAAGGTAAGGAATACAATACAAAATGAGGTCAACACTCTTATAGTGTTGTGACCAAGCATTCTTCCATGGCACACAAGGTTTCTCCTAGAGGAGATGTTAGTTGTATCAGGCAAAGCATATACCTCTATGTGCTCACATGCCATCAGGTATAATACTTTACAAAGACTGCTATCTCAACTATAGTCATCAATTTGCTATGTGTACCTTTGAATCCTATCAACTTGATTTAATCAAACCTGGAGCCTTGTCTTCAAGAATGAGTGCTTGCTTCTCTTCCAAGTCTCATTCACTCAAGATGACGAGTGCTTTCTTCAACCTGTCTGCTATACTAAGACAATACACCATCTTGACAGAAGGTTAGGTTAGAGGATAAGCTCTATGATCAACTTTTAATCCTTCTAATAATTTGATCACAGCTTCAACATGCAACACTAATAATGTCATGACAAATAGATGCATATCAAAATAATCATACCTGGGTTGCATCATTTCTTTGAATGTGTTTGATCTTGAGATCCTTCTGGATCTATAACAAGAGATCCCTTCTCCTGCAAATTCTCTTTAGGGTTTAACCATTAAACATATGTGAGTACATACCTCTGATGACATTTGCAGGTAGTGGCTCCATCTGGTAGCATCGGTAATCATTGCCAACTCTTAAGAAAACTTCAATGGTGATTGCAACTGGTCTTACGGCTGCAACTGCAACTGATGCTGCAACTGCAACTGCAACTGACTCTGAAACTGCAACTGCAAATTTTTCAAACTTCAAGTTTTGAAATTTTGATCCAGGGAATAGATGCGCTGTGCTGAGGCGAGTATGCTGGTGTAGTCGGAATTTCGAAAATCCAACTTTTACCCCCTCAAACTTGATCTGCGGATTTCTGGACTGGTGCTTCTGGTTTTCTGGTACTTCTGGTACTTTGTGAAACTAGGGTTTCACTTTCCGGGAGATCCAGCCACTGAAAAGGTGCGCTCTAAGTGCCAAAATGATCCTTGGGGGAGGGTGAAACTTTCTAGGTAGTTTTGGAGCTGAAAAGATTCACTTTTGAAAAACCCTAATTTTTAGGTACAGTAACAGTGACGTTTTTCTTCTTGTGAAATATGCTTCCTTCAGGGTGGCTCTGATACCATGTTAATGTTTACGCCATTATTATAGTTCTTTGCATTTCAATAGATAAGAACAACATAAGAATAAGATCACTGAGAAATACACATTCACAAGAGACAACATTTATCCTGGGAAACCCTCTAGGGGAAGAAAACCCAACAAAAACTTCCTTATCATAAATTGCCAACACAATGTCAAGAGATAACTCAAACCAATACAGATAGTCCTCTCCAAAGATGCGCCACTCTTCTTTCTCTCTCCTTTGACGGTAACATATTAGAACTTGTCTCTCAAATTGAGCAAGTGAGTTATGTCCAAATGAGGCGCCGACCTCCTTTATTTATACAAATTCTGGCACGTGTGAAGTGTCTCTTCACTGGCAGGGCCGACTTCTTACTCTAGGTGGGTAAAACCACTTTTATTATATTTCTGGGTCTCAATAATAACCGCTGGGGCCGACTTCTTATTTTGCCTATTATAATTGTCTGTTGACCAATCCGCAAAAGGAGATTTGGTCCTAATACAATAACCGACATGATCAATCCACAATGGGGATTGATCCTATAAATAAAATATCAATAATAATAAGAATACTCTTTGCAGTTACATTATTTCAACAGGAAACAGTGAAAACTATGATCCATGATCAAGATCTTCCAATGCACTTATGGGCAGAAGCAACAAAAACAAAAGTATATGTACACAACAGATTGTCCCATAGTGCAGTTGGGTTCAAAACCCCTGAAGAGATGTTCTTCGGAAAGAAGCCATAAGTAAGCCATCTCAAAATATTTGGCTGCCCAATATTTTACACATTCTGAAAGAGAAGAGAACCAAGCTGGAATCTTCAGGAAAGAAGGGAATATTTGTTGGATACCGTGAGGTCTCCAAGGCCTTCAAAGTTTATATACCAGGTTACCATCATATTGAGATCAACATGGATGTAACCTTTGATGAATATGCAACACTCTAGAAATCAAGAAGATTGCAGCTTGAAGAAGTATATGAAGAAGAACCTGTGGCCCCCAGAGTTGCAAAACCAGTGAGGGAATTCATAACTTCCCCTGATGAGGAGATTCTAGAAGATCATGACATAATAGAATCCCAAGAACCTCCCCAGATGATGATCTCCCACAAGAGAAAGCCACCCTAGGCAATCAAACTTATTCAAGATGGAGAGAAGTATGGTGCCCCCGAAGGAACCATGAGACAAGTCGAGAAACCCAAGCTATTCTCCAGTTATATGGCTTTGATGTGTGATATTTTAAAGAAGGATCCTACTTGCTTTGAAGAAGCCATTCAGAAGAAAGAATGGGAACATGCCATAACATAAGAATACCAATCCATTATAAAGAATGATGCATGATAAATAGTTCCCAGACCAAAGAGCAAGGATGTGATATCTTTCAAATGACTTTTCAAAATAAAACATGTTGTTGATGGAAGTATTGAGAAATACAAAGCAAGGTTTGTTGCTTGTGGTTTTTCTCAAAAGGAAGGCATTGACTATGAAGAGTTGTTTGCTCCTGTAGCCAGATACACTTCAATCAGAACCATCATATCTCTTGCAACTAAGATGAAGTGGAAGTTACACCAGATGGACGTGAAAACAACTTTCCTGAATGGTGTCATTGAAGAAGAAGTGTATATAGAACAACCTCAAGGGTTTGAAGTTGAAGACATGAAGACTCATGTTTGCAAGTTGAAGAAGGCTCTGTACGGATTGAAGAAATCTCCTAGATCTTGGTATGGAAGGATTGACTGTTTCTTGACGAGGTTGGGCTTTACCAAGAGTAAAGTTGATTCTAACTTTTACTTCAAGGTTATGAATGATGAGCCTATTATATTGTTGCTGTATGTCGATGACTTATTCTTAACTGGAGAAGAAAAGTTCATCACTGATTGTAAGAATAAGCTCATTGTAGAATTTGAGATGAAAGACCTTGGCCTAATGCACTATTTCTTAGGTCTTGAGGTCTGGCAGAGCCCAGAGAAGATCTTCCTTAACCAAGGGAAGTATGCAATTGAAATACTGAAGAGATTTGATATGTTGGAGTGAAAATCCATGAATACACCCATGGAAACAAAGTTGAAGCTCCTGGTTGAAACTTCGTCAGAATTGATTGATGCTACGCTGTACAGACAAAGCATTAGATCGTTGATGTATCTGACGAACACTAGGGAAGATATATGTTTTGTTGTGAACACCTTGAGTCAATTTCCGGTAGAGCCCAGATGTGTTCACTTGGTTGCTGCAAAACATGTGATGAGGTACCTTAAGGGTACATTAGATTGTGGTCTCAATTATAATGGAGATCGTGACTTCAAACTTAGTGGTTATACCGATTCATATTGGGCTGGAAGTGTCTGTGACAGAAAGAGCACTTTAGGATGTTGTTTCAGTCTGGGGTCAACCATGATCTCATCGCAGAGTAGGAAGCAATCAAACATTGCTCTCAGAGCGACAGACACAGAATACATTGCTGCATGTTCCGCCAGTTGTAAATCCATATGGATTCGGAAGTTGTTGACAGGTCTATTCGATCTGGAGATGGAAACAATCGTGATCCTATGTGATAACCAGCGTTGCATAAAGATGACAAAGAACCCTGTGTTCCATGACAAGTCAAAACACATAGAGATCCAATATCATTACATTCGTGATATGGTGCAGAGAGGAGCCATAAAGCTCCAGTATGTTAGCACAGATAAATAGGTTGCAGATGTGTTGAACAAGTGTCTATCTTGTGTAAAGTTTGAGAATTTTCGAAATAAGCTTAGTGTAGTCCGAAAGGACCTCTCTCGAAAGGGGGAGTAGTGTTGATGTTAGCCTAGTGCTGAAGATTTCCAACTTCGTGCTAATGTTGTTGTGATGCCAGCTTCGTGCTGAAGATTTCCAGCTTCGTGCTGATGTTGTTGTGATGCCAACCTAGTGCTGAAGATTTCCAGCTTCGTGCTAATGTTGTTGCGATGCCAGCCTTGTACTGAAGATTTCTAGCTTCGTGCTGATGTTGTTGAGATTCCAGTTGTTGACGATTAAAATCGTAACGATGAATTCCACCCGCAAAATATTGCTAAAGCACTATTATTTAACTATGTTAATAATATAATACTAGTAGGTGGGACCCCCTTGTAGACTAGAGGCGCAATGATAGACATATTACACATGTTTTGCTGCTGTTTTTGATGCTTCCCACATAGTCCTACATTTTTGACGATCCAATCTTGGTTTCATTTGGCGTGATGATAGGTGAGTAATTCATTATTGTGGAATGTTTTTTGGTGACACGAAACAATTTTATGGTTATGAGTAGCATGTTATTTACAAATGCTATGTTACAACTTTGTTACTAATTCTTATGTTGATTACATAGCCATATATATGCAAGAGATATTTTAATGGTAGCATGATCAAAACAAAGAAAAAAAACCTACGAAAAGAGCCTAAAGTGTAACAAAAGGAAATAAGTTATATATTTGAGCTATAATAAAAGACTATATGCAAGTTCGAATGGAAAAGTTAAGGGATATTAGTGTTAGTCCTAACGATTATGCTATTTGTTTGGTTAATGGACTATGCAGATTTCATTAGATTTAAATGGAGGCGCATATAGCATTGCAAATATGATTATGGCATGGAGTTATGGCAAGGGTTAACGTGTAAACTATATTGGGTGGCGCACTATGCAATGGATATTGTCTCAGATCTTAGGATGGTTTGGCATTGAATACACATTGGTTATATGGTTTGATTATTGGTGAATGTGATGCTTATTGGGATGTCTCGTACTTCGAATTGAATGGGGCCAGGTGATGGAAGCGACATGCATTTACTGCACGTCACTTCATACTTTCCCTATCGCCCGTCACTCTAGCAATGCTCCATTGTTGCAGTTCCTCTCTGTTGGTTGTGAAGCTTTGCGTTTTCAGGTTTTTGGAAGAGAGGCTCGACCAAATCGCCATTTAAGCGTTTTTCCATATGTATGATTCTTTTTCTCTCTATCCACGATGTATTCTCTATTATATGAACCAAATGATGGCTCAGTGATGCTTGGATTCTGTGTGTTCTTGAGAATTTTGACTGTGTAGATGTGTGATATGACTCTCTGTGATGAATGTAAATTGTTAGCAATTATGATCAAATAAATGGGTATTTTTAAGTTGCGCGTTGGCTGTTTTGCTCGGTCAGTGTAGTCTCATGATGGGTTTCTGTGGAATAATAAGTCAACAATGGTGCATTATGGCTCTGCGTTGATGATTGAGGGTTTTTGTTATGTGTATCACTATCGGTTAACTCATTTCCTCTCAGTCGTTGTGGTAACCCTTACCCAGTTGCATAGAAATTGCCAACAATTGTTGTGCTCTTTTCTTCAAACCCCGAGTCGTGGTTGGTGGCCCATTCTTACTATCTTTTCACTAAGTATCCCAAAGATCTAGTCTTTGTCGGCCCCAAAAATTAACATAGGCTTGTGTGGGTATTGGATTGATACATGGTGTATCTTTGCATTCTGTCAAAAGGACGTATGTGTCCTCACTGTCGTTGTTGTCAAGTTGTTCCACTGTTAAGGGTTGGAAAAGGATGTTATACCTCTATGTTTTTTTTATAACCACCACTGTTAAGTTAACCCTCATCTCTTCTCTGCAAGTTCAGACGCACCTGTGTGCACTGAGTTATTTTACTCTACTTGTCTTTGCTCTCCTCGGGTGTTAACTATTGATTCCGTTGCCGAGATTTGGAGTGATAAGTGAACACTGTATGGCTCACTGTTGTGTCTTGTTCAAAGTAGATTTTTTCCTATGGTTGAATAAAACCGGAAGACCCTCAACTCTTTGTGTTTTTGTTTAAAAGATGAACGAGCTCTTATTGCCTCCCTGCACTTGATTTCGATAGAGCCCGATTTAGACTCCGACTTGTCTTTTCTCTCCTCAAGCACCTTCTGGGGTTGTCAAGTATTGGTTATCAGTTAAGTAAATGATTATGCAAGTCTTTAAGACACATGCTCTCTCATCAAGTCTCTGTCTCGTCCTTGTATGATAAAATTGTTTGAATAAGAATGAAATGAGAAGTGCATACAGTCGAGGGCTGTCTTCCTACTTGTTATGGTTTCTCTTACTGTGTTTTATCCAGCGTGGTCTTAATTGCATAAGAGGGCACTTATGTATAAATTTTACTGAGCCCAATTAGGGTTTCAACAAGTTTAAAAACGATGCCTGTGTGTCAATCGAGTTCTTTTTGCTCATATATAATTGTTTATATTGGAACATCATACATAATACCAATTGTTTTAAAAGGAAGTTATATCCACAGAGATAAGGCTCGGGTTTTATATTTGGGTCGATTGTTGTTTCATTTCAAGTTTTTGTCGATTGATATGATGAAGACTTGTGTGTAATCATGCATATTTTGAAGTATGATCACATTTTGAAAAGAGACCTGTGTATATTTTAATTGGGCCCGATTGTTGATTGGTAAACAATGGATGTTGGTTGTTATCGTGGTGCATTATGAATTATAAGGGATAAATGTCGAACATATTGTTGTGCATGTTTTGATTATTCTTTTTTTTTTTTTTAAAGAAGGAATCAACGTTTTGTTCAACAAGACTATTTAATGGAAATGTTTTTTATAAGATTGATGGTACAAACTGTTATGAATTAAAGAATTCTAGGAAGTTAATTATGGAAACAACAAGCAATTTTGTATACAATTGAAAAACAATGAATGTTGGTGTTTTTTGGATTGATTTTAATACAGAGTTATGATTATTGATTATTTAATTTGTTTTATGAACATTATCCATTAAATCCCCTGTCATTTTCTCACTTTTTCGCTCATTACGAATCCCCTCACAATCCCAGATTCATTTTGCACACCCTGTTCTTAAAATTAAATTAAAAAAAATATGTATTACAACGATTAAGAAATAACACAAAGATGGATCACAGTTGATATGATTTTGTTGTTGTTGCATAGTCGATTGTTTAATGAATTGTTGAGCAGTAATCATGTTCTTACTCCCTTTCATTTTATCACTTTTCTGCTCAATACAACCCCCTCAGATATCCCCGAACCCTTATTCATCCCTTGCTCATTGATAATTATTAATTGAATTTTATGGATTGGTTTGCATGGGTCTGATGTGATTGTTGAGACAAACTTTGTTTCATATTAAGAGATGTCATGCATGGTTTGTTTACGAAGCTAGTTGCTAATAAACATTGCATACAAGATGAACTTCTTTAGTAGAGGAAGCCATGACCAAAATAACAAGGGCAGAGGGAATTGGAACAAAGGGCCTAGAAGGTCAAGATCCTCAATACATTTTGATGCAGATCCACAAGAGTTAAACCAGTTCTTCCAAGATGGATTTTTCAACTAGATTGGACAAGGGTAGTCCAACCTAGGCCAGAAAGGCCTCCCTTCTGACCTCAGCATGTTCCTGGTATCCCCGTCCCCCCTCATGTTTCGTTGCAACCTGAAGTTCTTAAAAATGACGAATGGTAGAAGATTGTTCACCCAATAGTCTCCCAACATCGTGGCTGGCCCAATTTGTCTCTACCTTCTCCTCCTCCACTAGTTAACCCAAATGTCCAAGCCCCTGCACACTCACCTGTAAAGTCCTCCCACGCAAGAAAAAGAAACAAAACCGAAGCCCACCACATGCATGACAAAGGAAAAGTTGTTGCTTCCCCCTCCTCTCCCTCAAGTGATTCAGCCAAATCTGTTTCATCCCGCATGCACTTGAGAGATGACTGTTATCATGTTATTAGTGAGATCAAGCCTCAAGACTCCACATAGCCTAATGCTAATTTAAGAAAGTCAAAGGGATTCAACAATAAGAACGGGAAAATTGTCTCCCAAAGTGACAAATATGGTTTTTGAGTACATTTCATTATTGATTTGTTGAGAACAATTGACTGCTGAAGTTTTGGACAACATACTATTTTTTGGATATTTTGGATATTATATGTCTGGATATGGTTTAAAATATCATTGATATTTAATTTTCACATGACGAGAATGATTATGGGATCCACAAGGAGGGATGTGTTTGATTGATTGACTAGTTATGTTTATTTTTGTTACAAAACTAAAGGGAGTCACAAGGGGTCCCACCTGATGAGCCATGAAATTACCATCATTTGACATCTTATTTTCCTTCTTTTTAACCATTTATCATTTACATATAACCCCGTCTTATCCATTTTAATGCCCATATGCGGGATTTGGGCTCAAGATGTTTTTCCAATTGCATTTCTTAATATTTCTTTGAATTTCTGATTAACATTAGGGGAAGTAGCGTGTTTTGTATTTACTTTTGAAGTGACAACTCACGTGTGAACAAGTTGTTGCAGGGTTTTGCTTTAAAGGTTCACATATTCTTCAAATCAAGGTCATTGCCACAGATTCAGAGTCATTAAATGCTGATACAGTTGTGAGGTTATCATGTTTTCAAATCAACTTGTTGTAGAATCCTTGTAGCTACCTGCTGCAGAATCACTGTGGCTACTTGCTGCAAAATCCTTGTAGCAACCTGCTACAGAATCGGGCATGTAACGCCTGAGAACCACCTGAATATATATATGTGATTCACAACAAGTTAAGATGACCATGTCTACAAGGATACAAGCATCAGGTTCCCTAAGTTGTGACAAAGATTGCAAAAGAAACAAGGGTATTTTGAGAAGATATATTTAAAAGAAAATTATAATATAAAGTACCCTCAGCATGAATCGTGGGCTAACAAAGGTTGTGGCATCTAACGTGTGAAGATTCCAAGTCTATTTTTCACGTGATGTACATAAAATAAATTCAAAATACCTTCAAACATATCCGTGAACTCACTCAGCATCAAAGCACGTGATGTTTCCAGGAATAGCATACTAGCACACTTGCATATAACAGTTCAACTGATTCAACCATAAATCCGTGGAATCTAGAAGAGAGTCAACATCCTATTGGCCAACAACGAGTGCGTTGATAACTGCTGGGCCAACTCTGCATATGAACCAATCAAAGCACTGTGGCATCTTTTAATTAGTTTTATTGTTGAACTGATACTCAGAATTTCTAGGGGCCTGTCGCTCCATCTATGGAGCGGACAAGCCCCCTCTATTTGTATATATATGTGTGTTGCTCATGAGAGAAGGGGGAGATTCATGGAAGAGTAGGGACACACTCTATTCTGCTGTAAACTCTGTTAATTTCAAACTTTGATAAATAAATGGTTGTTGATTATGAGTGATGTTCCCCTGTAAATTGCTGATTTGGTGAATTCATGAGCTTAGGCACATGCTGAGCCTTGAGGGGGCCCACTCAAGGTAAGGCATTTTGCTTCTATTTAATTTTCTGCACATATTAGTTGTTAGTTTCAGTTCTGATTTTGCATAGAGTTTTCATTAATTCCATTTTGTCTTAGAAATATGTTGTAGGATGGTCCCATGCTGCATAATGGCCACCTGCAATTGCTGAAAAATGATGAATAGAATGTGTTAGAACTCATACTTTTGCAGATTATTGATTTCCCTCTTGTCCTTTACTTATATTGACATCATCTGTTAAATCTGGGTTTGCATTCTTTAGCTGTAGCAGTGTTTGGATTATCAATAATAAAATTATGATTTGGGGATGATGTAATCTGCTGGTATAGTTCCAACATAATTATTAAACGACAACTTTGCTTCTGAAATTACAGTGTGTAAATTAGAACAGATTAGATAGCTTTCTTTGTTTTGATGGTGTGACAAAATCATTGTACTTGGGACTCTATGAGGTGAACATGCGAGGGAGCAGGGTTATGATAATTCAGAGACCTTACCCCGAGAGGTACCACCAATTGGGTTGGGGGTTGTAAGCACTGTGACTACATCTTTTATGCTTTTCTTTTGATTCATGCATGGTTTAGTTTAGTTAGTATTTTCCAATAACTTGGTGAAAGTTTTCTTTTTGTGTATACTGCACCGGGTGTCTCGCAAGTGTAAACTGAACCCTGGGTTAACAAATTAAGTGATAGAGTGTAGAGTGACACCAAATAATTGGGAATCATATTTATACCTCGTCACCACCTACTAGTTATTATTTATTAAAAGATCCTTATTATTTTTATTATATTAATTCTTCCCCTAACTAAAAGTTAGTTGAGTTTTAGTTAACTTAACTAAAAGAAGTAGTTGAACTATTTCAACTAATTTGGGATGCATAAAAACAAAACGAGAAGTAAGAACAAGAGGATAATAGGAGAAATCATACTAAGATTTGCTCTTGAGTTTTATTGAGATAGTTCAGTTTTCATTCATTCTTCAATTCATTAAAAGCCTAATTCCCTTTTATGACAACATGGTCCTATTGTAGACAACAAGATTCAAAGCTGAATTATATAATTTAGACATTTGTTTTCAGAGGTGTTGATCTATCTTGGATAGTCTGTGTAGACTTGTCTGTTTATGAATTAAATTTCATTACTGATAAAAGATATTGTGTAGAGTCGAGTGGGCAAAAATATGTGGCAAGCTGATCCAGCTCTTAAAGTTCAGTTTTTTACTTTCTGTCGGAAGTCCTTTTGTATGGTTTTCATCGAGGACATCTAAGTTTGACTTTGGTCCAAACTCCCTCGGGGATTTTTGTAAAGAGAACGATTCTTTTGATTTCTTGGAATAAAATAAGCGATTTATATTCTGTCTCATCTGTGTTAATATGTGACTTGATATTTTTGCTTTTGTCTCCACTTTACTTTTGCATCTGTTATATTCATAAAATTATATAAAAATGTTGAATTTTACAACAATTTTCTATTTTTAAAAATCAGCCTAAGCCCTTGTAACTAATACTTGTGGATTAAGAAACAAATTTTGAGGCTACAAACATAGGGTGATATTCCCGTCTATCTTTCCTTAGCCAAGCAAGATCTGAAAATGTTTGAGTAAGATTATTTCATATATTTTCCACAACATTTATTTGACGACCATACTGGGGAGATCTTCCATATCTCTCCGGTTGATTTTTATGCTTGATTATCATTGAATATATTTACATTTCTGATATTGATCCTTTGATTGTTTCATTTCTCAATGATTGTACCTATTGCACGATAGCCCAATATTGAGCCCAGTCTTCAAGATCAGACCAACATTGCTTTAAACTTGTTTAATACCATCTTAGATACCGCTAATACCCGGGTTGAGCTTAATTGCTCATGGGCATCAATTGAACAAGACACAAGTGTCCAAGAACGTTGGGAAGCTAGGCAACAAAATTATAGGAATCAACCATAGCTTTCTTTTTCCTACAGTTTTGATCTTCTTTTCATGTCCTTATACCCTCGTATCTCTAGGAGAAGAAGAAGTTTATCACTGGAAATTAATCCTATTGGTGAAATAGGAAGAAGGAATGTTGTCAACCCAACAAAGTGATCAAAGGAGAACTGTGTCTAATTCAACTAGTTTGTCTTTCTCTCCCTTACCTATCATTCACAAGATGGCATCTAGTGGTGGCTCGGGTGGCACTGGAGGTGCTTCTTCATCTCAATCTTCAGCCTCGTCAGTGATTGGTAGCTTATATAGTCACCAAGTCCCTGTCCAATCAACTACAAACCCAACCAAAGTCATTAAAAAGTATGGGATTTTTCAGTTTGAAGAAGATGTTACAACTACCCTTGTCGCATGTTTCCTCCCCTCTTAACCTAGCAGCTACTACTCATCCACTTCCTAAATTCAAAGAGCATCTCCCTAGGTTTTCAGGGAATAACATTGCCACTACGAATGAACACTTGGTGACATTTTCTAATGCCTGTCACAACATAGCAGCCAATGACAACGATACTTGCATGCGCTTATTTGTGAATTCCCTTGAACGAAAGGTTGCGGCCGATTTCTTTGATCTCCCTCCTAAGATTTTATCTACTTGGGAGGAGTTAGTCTATTGGTTCAAATCTACCTATGGGCAATCCAAAATCCCAACTAAGCAGTTACGAGAGTACAATAACATAGCCTATAAGGATGGTGAGACTATCAATTCCTTCAATTTGCATTTCACCAAATTATACAACCAAATCCCTGAACTCATTCACCCTCAGAACCAAGCCACTTTCATGCATTATTATAATGCATTACCTTCCCCCTATCATCATAGGCTTAAGGAAAAGGCCATTGATAACCTTGGTTCTGTTAAAGTTTAAGCTATTATTAGGTTTCTTTTCAATTTACTAGATAACCATAGCATAGATAGGATCACTGAGAGAAACACAATCACAAGAGACACATCATTTATCCCAAGAAACCTTCATGGGGGAGAAAACCCCCAAAAAAATTCCTTAATATAGATAGCCAATACAATGCCAAGAGAATAAACCAAACACTACAGAAAGTCCTCTCCCAAGTAATGCACTTCTCTCTCTTCCTTCTTCTCCAACTGCATCTCCAAACTTGTGCTCTAGATGATCGAATGAGTGAGTGAACAAATGAGGCATTGGCCTCTATTTATACAAACTAGCAAGCGTTGAAAGGAGGTGTCTCTTCACCGGCCAAGCCGACTTCTCTTCCTGAGTGGTTAGAATCACTTTAATTAGCTTGGGGATCGACTTCTTGATTTTCATATTACTTTTATGGTTTTGACCAATCCACAAAAGGGGATTTGGTCATTTACAATGCTCGACATGATCAATCCAAAAAAGGGGATTGATCTAATGAATAATTCATTAATAATAAATATAATACTCTTTGCAGTTACAATATTTCAACACTCCCCCTTAACAAGACAGGCATTCTACAACAACATCAATTGAGAGAGAGAGAGGGAAACATCATCAACAACATCTGGAATATTGACTGGCATATCTATAAATCATCAAAAGTTTTTGTCATCATCATCGTTCACAACATGGAGCTGGAATGACATCATCATATTCTTTAACATGAGGCTAAAGTATCATCAACATCTTTAGCATGAGGCTAAAGTAACATCATCATCTTCAACATTAAAGATGAAATAACATCATCATCATCATCTTCAACATTAAAGCTGAAATAACATCATCATCATCATCATCTTCAGCAAGAAGCTGAAGTGGCATCATCAACATCATCTTCAACAAGAAGTTGAAGTGGCATCATCATCATCTGCATCAACATGGATTAGTATAATACTAATACATCATCATAATCAATAACAACAAAAGGTTGATACAACATCAACACCAACAATATCACAACACAAAGTCTGGAGCATCATCAACATCAACACTAGGCTAAGAATCTTCAGCACGAAGTTGGCATCACAACACCACGCTGGCTACACATTAACATCAGCATGAAGCTGGAATCACAACACGAAGCTGGCAACTCAACATCATCAAAACGAAGATGACATCACATCACGATGTTGGCAATACATCATCACAACACGAGGTTGACACATCATCACAGCACAAGGCTGGAAACACATCATCACAGCACGAGGCTGACACATCATCAACACGAGGCTGACAACACATCATCATAGCACGAGGCAGGCACATCATTACAGCACGAGACTGACACATCACAACACAAGGATGGCAATTCAACAACATCTTCGTCAGCACTAGGCTGGCATCACATCATGAAGCTGGCATCACAACAACACTACTCCCCCTTTCGAGGGAGGTCCTTTCGGACTACATCAAGCTTATCTCGAAAGTGCTCAAACTTTACACGAGATAGAGGCTTGGTCAACACATCAACAACATGTTCATTTGTGCTAACATACTGGAGCTTTATGGCTCCTCTATGCAACATATCACGAATGAAGTGATCCCAGATCTCTATGTGCTTCGACTCATTATTGAACACATCATATCCATACAACTATGGTTATCACATAGGATCATGGTGGCTTCCATATCCAGATCAAATAGATTTGTCAATAACATTCGAAGCCATACGACTTCACAACTGGCGGAACATGCAATAATGTATTATGATTTTGTCGTGCTTGGAGCAATGCTAAATTTCTCCCTACTCTGCCATGAAGTCATGACTGACCCCAGACCGAAACAACATCCTGAAGTGCTCTTTTTATCATAATCACTTCCAACTCAATCTGAATCGGTGTAACCACTCAGTCTGAAGTTATGATCTCCATTATACCTGAGACCACAATCTAATGTACCCTTAAGGTACCTCATCACATGTTTTGCAACAACTAGGTGAACACGTCTGGGCTCTACCAGAAACTAACTCAAGCTGTTCACAATAAAACATATATCTGGCCTGGTGTTTGTCAGATACATCAATGATCCAATGATTTGTCTGTACATCTTAGCATCAATTAATTCTGACGAAGTGTCAACCAGGAGCTTCAACTTTGTTTCCATGGGTGTATTCATGGACTTGCACTCCAACATATCAAATCCCTTCAGTGTTTTAACTGCATACTTCCCTTGGTTAAGGAAGATCCTCTCTGGACTCTGCCAAAATTCAAGACTTAAGAGATAATGCATTTAGGTCTTCCATCAAACTCTGTAGCGAGCTTCTTCTACAATCTGTGATGATCTTTTCTTTATATTGTCAAGAAAACATCATCTACATATAGTAGTAACATCACTGTCTCATCATTCATAACCTTGAGATAAAGGTTAGAATCAACTTTACTCTTGGTAAAGCCCAAGCTTGTCAGGAAACTTGTCAATTCTTCCATACCAAGCTCTAGGAGATTTCTTCAACACATACAAAGCCTTCTTCAACTTGCGGACTTGAGTCTTTCTGTCATCAACTTCAAATCAAAATTTTCACATCACTTTGTACCAATCTAGTACACTTGCTCAGTTGCAACTCAATCTGCACAATCATGTGCTAGCTCTATGTGCTTTATGCAAAGCACTATCTGTCTCACTGTCTGGGAGTATGTCCTCTACTCTCTCTACCACTGTTCCTTCTAGAACTGGGACTCTGCACCTGCACCTGCCCTAAAGATGAGAATGGTTGTTCCATTCTCACTATGACTACTGAAATCTGGGAGTAACTCCTCTTATTCTATCATAACAACAACTCCATCTGAAACTGAGAGTGGCTGAATAACTGATACTGAAGGTAGCTCTTCTTCTTTCATGGAGGTAACTCTATATTTTATCGTATTCATATCTCCATGAACTAACTCATGTAATGCACCAACTTCCATTCAATTTAAATATGGGAATTTCTCCCCCTGCATCTCATACTATATATGAATTATGGTTGTTCTGGTTATCTTCATAAATATTGGAACCGTTTCTTCAATTACTGGAGTAAGTGTCTCGTCATAGTCTTCTCCCTCTTGCTCGAAGAATCCTCTAGACACACATCAGGATTTGTACATCTGCAACATGCTTGATTTGTATAGATCAATCTTGGAAGTCAATACTGACTTCTCTTCTAGTCTCACAGAAAAATCCATATCCTAGTCTTTCTAACTGACTTCCTTCTTTGTTACTGAAACAAGGGAATCTTCCCAGGAGATTTCATATCTCCTAGAAGTTTCTAAAGCTACAATCTAGTCTTCTCACGACATCTGTCTCCTAGTCCTGGAAGTTGTCTCTTCCTTTGATCCTTTCTAATATCATGCTTACTCTCGATTTATTTTGAGTCTACAAGGACTTCATCATCTCTTACAGGGTATACTTGGTGTTGAATACCAAGTCTAAATATGAAAGTCTGAGTCATGCTTCAAATAAGTTCTGCTTCTCGTCAAGGTGGCTTCATTAACCTTTGAACAATTCTGCTATGAGTTCTTGTTCTAATGTTCGGTCATCTTTGGAGCCTTCTGATCCTTACAATCAATCTTCATATGAGATACTCTGAATCTCAAAAGATAACTTCTTTTTCATCTTCTTTGGTACATGAGTGTATATGGTCATGTACATATTCTGCTTCATGTCTTATCTATTATGTTTCCTTCCGCAACCTTCACTATAACTTCCTCAGCGTTATCACCTATGACCTGAAACAACGTCAACAAAACAAGAAGCAAAAATAATACTCTTTTGATAATAGTAGATAAAACAATAGCACGAATAATCATCACATTAGCTCCTTTAGAGCTATCACTTGTGACCTGTCTGAAGCAAAGATCAAAAGTGAGAAATACAATACGAAATGAGATCAACACCCTTCTAGTCTTGTGATCAAACATTCATCCAAGGTAACCTGAAATCAATACAGGAAGTTTCTCCTAGAGGAGATGTTAGCTATATCTGTTACATTAAGCATTTATCTCAATATGCTCACATGATACCAAGTATAATAATTTTCAAAGACTACTACCTCAACTATAGTGTTTACTTGTAAAGGGGTAGTTGTCAACTTGTCATGTGCAACTTTGAATCTTATTAACTTAATTAATCAAACCTGGAACCTAGACTCTTGTCCTCAAGAATGAGTGTGTTGCTTTTCTTCCAAGTCTCCTCCACTCAAGATGACGAGTAGTTTCTTCAACTTGTCTTCTGTATTAAGACAATATGCTATCTTGACAGAAGGTTGGGTTAGAGGATAAACTCTATGATCTCAACTTTAATCCATCTAATACCTTGACATTAATTTTTACCAAAGGTTAGTATGATGGTCGTAGCTTCAATATGCAACCTAGATCAAAATAATGTCATAACAAATAGATGCATATCAAAATAATCAAACCTGGGTTTCATTATTCCTCTGAATGTGTTGGATCTTGAGATCCTTCTGGATCTATAGCAAGAGATCCCTTCTCCTGCAAATACCCTTTACAACTTAACAATTTAACCATATGTGAGTACATACATCTGATAGCATTTGTAGGTGGTGGCACCATCTGGTAGCAACGATAATAATTACCAACTCTTCAGAACTTCAAGGGTGACTGCAACTGGTACTACAACGGATACTGCAACTGCAAATTGATACTGCAACTGATTCTGAAACTGCCATTGCAACTACAACTTAGGGTTTTATGAGGAAACCCTAATTTTTCAAACTTCAAATTTGAAATTCTGATCCAGGGGATAGATGCGCTGAGTTGAGGCGAGTAAGCTGGTACAGTCAGATTTCTGAAAATCCAAATTCCCCCCCCTCAAACTTGACCAGCGAATTTCTAGACTGGTGCTTCTGGTTTTCTGGTGCCTCTGGTACCAGTGAAAACTAGGGTTTCACTTTCCAGTAGTTCTATCCACAGAAAAGGTGTGCTGAAGGGCCAAAGAGTTCCTTGGGCTAGGGCGCACTTTTCTAGATGACTTTTGGGCTGAAATTCCTCTTCAATAAAAGCCCTAATTTTCTTGTACGACAATAATGACGTTTTTCTTTTTCATGTGAAAGATGCTCTCTTCAGCTTAGCTCTGATACCATGTTAAAGTTTAAGCTATTATTAGGTTTATTTTCAATTTACTAGATGACCATAACATATATAGGATCACTGAGAGAAACACAATCACAAGAGACACATCATTTATCATGGGAAACCCTCATGGGGGAGAAAACCCAACAAAAACTTCATTAATATAGAAAGCCAATACAATGCCAAGAGAATAAACCAAACACTACAGAAATTCCTCTCCCAAGTAATGTGCCTCTCTCTCTTCCTTCTTCTCCAACTGCAGCTCCAAACTTGCGCTCTGGATGATCGAATGACTGAGTGAACAAATGAGGCGTTGGCCTCCTTTATTTATACAAACTAGCAAGCACTGAAAGGAGGTGTCTCTTCACTGGTAGGGCCGACTTCTCTTCCTGGGTGGTTAGAACCACTTTAATTAGCATGGGGGCCAACTTCTTGATTTTCATATTACTTTTATGGTTTTGACCAATCCGAAAAAGAGGATTTGGTCATTTACAATGCTCGACATGATCAATCCACAAAAGGGGATTGATCTAATAAATAATTCATCAATAATAAATAGAATACTCTTTTCAGTTACAATATTTCAACAGGTTCCACTCCGCACACTTGTTTAGAGTATGAAGAACAATTTGAAATAACATGTCTTCCTAAGGGAGACTCAGTTAAGCATACAAATGTGTCCACCCTCTTACAAATTGTACAATACATGAGTAATCGAATGATAGCGTATGAGCGGAAATGAAATGTCCCCTCTCTTACCCCTGGAGTTTCATCGTCTTCTACACCCGCCTTTAGAAATCCAAATGAAAATAATTTTCAGCCTAAAGCTATCATGCCTCGTAGTTGGTGTAACTTTTGCGAGGAACACCATGAGGAAAGTACATGTGAGGTAAAGAAGAGTGCCAGAGATAAAATCTTTGGTAAAATACCTGAAACTACTATTGTCATCCTAGACTTTGCAGAGCGAGAGGATGTCATGATCATAAATACTAGGAATAAATCCCATGCTCCAAAAAGAAAATATGATCCTCCCCGCACTTCTTCTAACCCAAGCTCATCTTCACCAACTGCTATTGTTCAGGCTCCTAAAGATCTTGACAATCAAGGAACTACCTCCCCTCTTCCCTTTTCCAAATACAACATTCTAAATCAATTGGTCAACATCAAAGTAGATGCTACCCTCCCGGACATGGTTGCCATCCCTGAACAATAGAAGCATCTAAAAAATTTCATGGAAGGAAAATTTTCCATTGTAGCCAACTTGTCTGAAGAGGTAGATGAAGAGGATTCGTCTATAAATAAAGTCGATGTACATAACTTTAGACACCCTGTAAAAAACTCCCCATTTTATATTTCTGTAAAGATTATGGATAAGATTTCCCATTGTTGCCTCATTGACGGTGGTTCGAGCCCAAGTGTAATGTCAAAAAATATTATGGAAGATCTAGGCTTGTCTTGCACAAATGAAAACGCCAAAAGCATGCTCTCTTATAACAATTTGCAACAAATGACCATAGGTGAAATCAAGGACATGGCTTTGGTTTTGTGTGTGAATCCTGAAGTAAGGACAACCCTTACTATTCAGGTAATAGATATGTCTGTGAATAATTACTCGATCATCTTAGGAAGAGATTGGCAAGCTTTGACAGGTGGATACCTCTCACTTGATGGGACACACTTGTCCGTTCCTCGAAATGGTAAAAAAATCATAGTTCTAAGAGAGGGGAGAATTTCACCTTACATAGAAAGCGTCCCACAGCCTAATGAATTATATCGAGGAGGACCTAGGAGTGTATTCCATCTTTGTAGATGAGGACAACACTACCTTGGAACAAATCGACTTAGAGGATGGGATGTCGCATATGCACTTTGATGGTTCATGCTCCAATGAAGGAAACGAAGCTAGTATTATCTTGTACTCTCCTGTGGGTAAGATTCATAACTTTTCCTATAGGTTAGAGTTTGGTTGCACAAACAATGTCACTCAATTTGAAGCATTATTGATAGGCATTGAAAATGCCTATAATCTGGGTTGTGGTCACTTTACAATTTTTGGTGATTCCGAACTTGTTGTAAACCTTGTATGTAAGATATACTCTCCTAGCAACAAGTTAATGAAACGTTACACCCAAATTGTTTGAGCACTTATCTCTAACTTACTATCTTTCAACATCACTCATGTTAAAAGGGAATTGAACTCAATGGTTGATAGGTTAGTTGTTTTTGAAGCCTCTTCTACTTGACAACTTCTGCCACAAAGACTTGATTTTACCTTTCAATCTTTGTATCGTCCGCACATCCCTGACAACATAGAGTCATGGCAAGTCTTTCCTAGTGATGAAAGCATTTGGTATTTCATTCAAAATGAACCTTATAAGCCTAAGGAAATTATATCAATGGAAGATAACAAAATTCCTAAAGGCTTGACCCCTCTGGAGTGTTTATTTTCATCGAGTCATGTAGGCAACAAAGAAAAACATAAAGAAGAGTAAAAAAGGAAAGTGGGTGAAACCATTTCCTTGAACATTGGAACACCAGAGTCTCCAAAGAATGTTAAAATAGGTGCCCAATGTTTTGATGAAGAAAAATTGAGGTTCGCTAAGCTGCTTGGTGAATTTCAAGATGTTTTTTCTTGGTCTTATGAGGATCTTCATGGTTTTGATCCTGCTCTTATATAGCATGCTATTCCTATCAAGGAGGGCATAAAACTAGTTAGGAAAAAACAAAGAGCCATTAACCCTACACTGGAAGCAACTATTCGAAAGAAGTTGGGAAAACTCTTGAAGGCTGGATCATTTTCCCGGTTAAGTATTCTGAGTGGGTTTCCAATTTGGTTCCCATTCAGAAAAAAACTGGTTAAATAAGATTATGTGTAGATTTTCGCGCATTGAATAGGGCTAGTATAAAAGATCACTTTCCTCTCCCTAATACGAAACTGATTTTGCAGCAAGTTGCAAGGTCACCGATGATGTCCTTACTTGATGACTTTTCTGGTTACACTCAAATCAAGGTAAAAAGGGCAGACAAATATAAAACCACTTTTATTACTCGTTGGGGCACTTTTGCTTATGAACGCATGCATTTTGGCTTATCTAATGCAGGTGCCACTTTTCAAAGAGCTATGCAAATAGATTTTGACGATTTGATCAACAAGATTATTCAGATCTATCTTGATGACTTAACTGTGTATTCTAAAAATCGATCAGATCATTTTGGTCATCTTAAAAGAGTTCTCATGTGATGCAGGAAATTTGACATTTCTCTAAATTTTTCTAAGTCTATTTTTGGCGTTACCAAGGGAAATCTCCTTGAACACATAGTCTCCGATTCAAGAACAAACATTGATCCTGAAAGGATTGTTGTTATCCTAAATCTGCCTACTCCCACTTCCAAGAAGGAGGTTCAAGATTTCATGGGTGTTATTAACTTTGTCCGTAGGTTTGTTCCTGATTTTGTTGTAATGGCCAAGCCAATTCATAATCTGCTTAAGTAAGATTATTCATTTCCTTGGACAAATGATGTCGAAAATGCTTTTGTAGGGATCAAGAAAGCAATCAATTCCGCACTGGTTTGGCGAAGCCGAATTTTGAGAAAGAATTTATGATATATACTAATGCCACAGAGGAAGCAATTTCTATTATCATCATGCAATGTGATGACCAAGGTGACAGAAAACCAATGGTTTACATGAGTCAAAGCTTGTCTGATGATGAGTTTAAATATTCTTTTATTGAAAATCATGCTTTCTCTCTTATTAAAGCTGTTGAAAAATTTCACCACTTCATCTTAGGTAAGCACACGTTGGTAAAAGTCCCTTTACCCGCTATCAAGTTTTTGTTCTCATAGACTTATCTTTTAGGGAAGATTTCACATTGGCTTGCCAAGATTTAGGAGCATGATTTAACTATCGTGACTTCTAACACCATCAAGGGACGTGACTTATCCCTTCACTTAGCTTAGCATGCTGAAACTAGTGAAGAAATTGATGAACAACATAGTTCTCTATCAGCGTTGTTCTACATTAATAATCAAATCCTTCCAGTGTCTGAACATCCTTGGTATAAAAATTTAGTTTACTATTTGCAAAATCAAAGATGTCCAGATAACTTAGACTCTCATCAAATAAGAAGACTCCGCCTCGAATATGCTAGATACGCCATTATAGGAGACTTCTTGTTTAGAAGATTTGTCAATGGTATGTTGCTTCGCTGTGTAAACAATGAGGAAGCACAAAAATTGTTGCAAGAAACTCACGGTTCTTCAAATTCTGTTATTCATGTAGGAGGTCATTTTTCTGCTAAAACCATTGTTTTTAAGATAATAATAAAAGGATATTACTTTCCTTTAATCTTTCGTGATTCTTATGTTTTTTCGAGATCTTGTGACAAGTGCCAGAAATTTGCTTGGAAAGAACGCCTTTCAGCCATGCCTTTACAATCTGTCCTTCCAGACTTTCCTTTTTCAAAATGGGGTTTGGACTTTATCGATCCTATTAATCCATCGTCTTCATCACGACAAGTCTTTATCCTGACAACCACATACAATTTTACAAAATGGGCTGAAGTTGTCCCGCTTAAACATTCGCAGGATGAGCAGGTGATTTCTTTCATTGAAAATAATATTTTTTCCAGATTTGGTCTCCTTTTGGAAATTATTACAGACAATGGTCCCGCTTTTATTTTTGCTAAGCTGACCCAATTTTTAGCTAAGTTGGGGTTAAACATTTTACCTCATCATCTTATTATTCTCAAGGAAATGGGCAGGCCGAGTCTACCAATAAGAATCCGGTAAGAATTATCAAAAGGCTCATCGAAGATAAGCCTCGTCAATGGAACACTCTCCCCACTTACGCCTTTTGGGAAAATCAGACTATCACCAAGGTGAGCACTGGTTGCACTCCTTTCTAGCTTGTTTATGGTCAAGAAGCCATTTTGACTACTGAGTTGGAACTTTCCTCCTTAAGGTTAATGCTACATGTCGAAGAATTAGATTCTTCTGATGTTTCTCAAAGAATGAATGCACTTTTGTCTTTAGAGGAGCAAAGGACATTTGCCTTGGATAATATAAAGAGAAGGCAACAAACTGTTAAAAATATTTCAACAAGAGTGTCAAAGCTGTCAAATTTAAAGTCAATGAGAAGGTATTGTTGTGGGATTCAGCTCATGATGATAGAGGAAGACATTCAAAGTTTCAAAAATTATGGTTGGGTCCTTTTAAGATCGCTTTTGTCATGGGCGCAAATTCTTACATTCTAAAGGACCTACAAGAGCGATTGTTTTCCTACAACACTAACGGTTCCCAATTAAAACATTATGTGAAACCTATTAATATTATGGTAGCTGCGAGAGGTATTTACCTCCACGTGTAAACTTGATGAGAATAGAATATTCTGGGAAGCAAGATGAAACCCTAATGAGTTGGCTAATAACCCTAGAAGATGTGTCGGCTCAAGAAGATAACTTGTATTAGGTTATTAGCCTCCAAGAGAAGAAGTCGACCAAAAGAATTAATATATACTGAACAAACAGATACCTAGAATGAGAAGTCGGCCCAGGTAGTTAGCCAGAATTAGTATAAATATAGGAGGCTAGTTCTCATTCTGGCAAGCAGTCTCAACATTGCAGAGCAACAACTTGTGCGCACTGCAGTGCCCATTCTTGTGCGTAGGTTTGAGGAGAGTTGTCATTGCAGTTGCTGCAGCTAACAGATCACGTTTGGCTTGGACTATCTCTTAGTTAGGGTTTGGACTATCTGATCAGCTCTTGTTGATGCACTATCCTTGGGGAAAGGTGTGCTACCCTTTGTTCGAATATCTAGCCTAGGGTTTTCTTTCGGAGTGATTCTATGTCAAGGTTAAGGTGCTCGAAGGGTGGCTTCTTCCTATGGTTGGGTGACAATAGTATTATCAATGGTAAAACGAGCAAAATATTTCATATTCTAACAGGTTATGGGCCCACAACTCCTTCATTCAGTCTAACCGTTGGAAGGAAGCATAGCCATAAGGATATTGAGCTCGTTGAAGAACTGTCACTAGGGTTTCTAGCAGGAGCAGTCACCAAAGCACTGCAGCTAGGGTTACTAGCAGGTGCAGTTGTAGAAACCCTAATCCTCTTGTTGATGCACCTTAAGTGAATGGATTGACCTAATCTCCGGATAGATCAGTGCGCCCTAGCCTAGCACATCTCCTGATACTCTTAGCAAGCCAAGACATGAAGTTTGAGTTTTTGGTCAAATCTAGGGTTGACCAAGTCAAAGCAGCCATGACTTACTCCATGAAGTCAGAAAACAAGTTAGATGGAGCTTCTAACTTCAGAGTGTGGAAGACAAGGATTGACCTCATCCTTGACAAGAATAAAGTGTTGGATATCGTGAAAGGAAAGATCGTGAAGCCAGAGTTTGAAGAAGGAAAAGAGAAGGAATCGAAGATCGTTGCAGCTGCGGAGAAGTTCAAAGACGATGACATCAATGCCATGAGTATCATAGTGGATTCCATAAAATACCACTTGATAGCCTACATCTCCCACCTTGACTCATCGAAAAAGATGTACGATGCCCTAACAAACCTCTTCTCAGTTAGAAACATTGGACAAGTAATGAGTCTAAAGAATGAGCTCTGTGACATGAAAATGAATGATGATGATATCATAACATCATACTTTGTGAGGATCTCCCAGTTAAGAGATCAACTACAAGCTATTGAAGAGATCATTTCAGAGAAGGAATTTGTAAACATAGTACTCAATGGTCTTCCCAAGACGTGGGATGCATTTTCCGTAAGCATGAACACAAGGAAGGAGTGTCCTACATTCGAAGAACTTTGGACTTGCTGTGCTCAAGAAGAATCAAGGATCAATGCAAAAGAGAAACCCCAAAAGAGGTATGATGATCAAGCCTTCACAACAAGATTCAAGAATTTTAGAAACAAAAGGAAGTTTGGTTCAAGGAGGAAGCCAAATCAAGAGAAAGATATTTCAGAACTACAATCCTTCAACTGTAGAAAGTATGGTCACTACAAGAATCATTGTCCCGATCTAAAGAAAAGGAATGGGACACACAAAGCATCAGTTGCCAAAGAAAATGAACCTACAAACAAGACCAAGTAGGATGAAAGAGATTTCTTCTTCTGAAGGTAACAATACTCTTCTTAGTTCTTGTTCATATCTTGTTTGTATAATCTCTATACATATCTTGTATATATATCTCTTAGAAGATAATATGTTCCAAGAAGAATTACACCTATGGAAGAACAACAAGATAAGGATTGATATCATTGTACAAGTCAGACAATATACAAGAAAGGATGAAATATATCAAACAAATCTTGTGGAAGCTATTACAAGATAAGCCGAAATCAAAATCAATCTTGAAGAAACCTAGAAGAAAGAAGTCAATAATCAAGAGAAAATTGGAGAAAGAGTTATGACTCTTTGCAGAAGACAATAAGGATGCAGACGGAAACGTGGACTCTCCTAGATGGAGGGAGCCAATTATATATCACCATAAATAAGAGCATGTATTCATACATGAAGCAAGGATTAGAGGGGAGATAATCCTATGATCCATTGAAGATGATGAAGTATATATCCATGGTAGCAAACATGAAAAGCAATACGTGTTCAATTCAACCTTAGAAGAGGTCTTCTTCAAAGAGAAGCCTTAAAGTATCCCTGGTTGTCCATCCACATCTGTGATCCTATGATGAAAGAAAGAAATAGAATATTTAGGGCATGGAATCTACTCCATGGACCCAAGAGCTAAAGAAAAACACGAGGAAGAAACATGAAGATTCCAAGAAAGAGAAGCCATAACAACCAGTCATTGTATCGAGAATCACAAGATTACCATCCTGATATGAACTCACTAAAATCAATCAAGAAGAGGAACTGAAATTCGTGATGAAGAACAATGTATGGAAGATTTATGAATGAAAGCATTTCGAGATCTAGAACTAGAGGTTCTCCCAGATGGAGGGAGAAGACTATGATGATTACTTGTTCCAGTAAACTAGACATATCTCTACATGAGTCATTATATCATCCGCAACATCCATGAGTTGGAATTCTACATCAGATAAATGCAAATATTGTTCTCCAGAGAAATTGAACAAAGAGCGTATGAAAAACAACCTCAAGACCTTGAAGCATACCAGAAAGAGACCCTTGTATGTAGATGGAAGAAGATAACTTGGTGGAGAACCTCCAGTGCACAACATAAGTGTGGTGAAGATTTTCTATAATAGAGATATTGTATCAAGATGATCACTCAATAGATTAGATCTCATGATGGTAGAAGAAGTGCCACATGGATATGTTCCAGTGTTCCAAACAATGATATACTTTATTGATCAGAGCTACATGAAGCCTTCAAAGAAAAACCAATGTTCTAGACCGAAGTACATTTGAAATCAAGAATCACACTATTCGTGATGAAGTCCAGAAAGGAGAAAGTGGTTCTCCAATACATATCTCCACAGATGAGCATATGAGAAGACATTTTGGTAAAGCTTCTATCCAAGATGAAAGAGTTTGCGTACTCAAGTTGGAGCTCGTGGAGACAACTTCCTTATTGAAAAATGAAGAGATGACTCCCAGGTTGGGAGGGAGCACTGATATGTATTGATTTATGGACAATCATTTTTCAATTCGAAAAATGGTCCAAGATGAGCAGATTCTTTCCAGTTCAGAAAGTGGATTGAGATTTCTGACGGACAACGATTTCCCATTGTAGTTAACATGGGAAATGGTCCAGATTGCTGATGTATCATAAACAACGACTTCCCGTTGTGGTTAACATTTGGAGTGGTCTAGGGAAGTCTCTCTTCTTAAGGGTTACTCAAGAAGACTGGTCTACCTCGCCGGACATTGATTTCTCATTGTGGTTAACATGAGGAATGGTCTGTTTTGGAGGTTGATACAAGGCAATCTTTTCCTCTTGTGGTTAATAGGGGAAATGGTCTGGACAATCATTCCTTAGGGTGCATTCATTCTCTTCAGGTTGCACTTTGTTTAGTGCCGGAGGAATGGCCCAGGGTGGGGAATGGTCCAGGATCAGCAATCAAGGACATACATTCCTTAGGGAAGATTCATTCTCTCTAGGTTACACTTTGTTTATTGTCAAAGGAATGGCCCAGGGTGGGGAATGATCCAGGCTCATAAATTAGGACAATTAATCTTCCTTGCTTGAGAAGAATAGTCCAGACAACTCATCATTAACGTTTTACCTTTTGAGGGCATATATTCTTTCAGACCTCATAGATGTGAGTGAAAGATTGGCCCAGATGATTCAGTTTATATCATAACATTGTTTCTTTGCAGGTTGATATAAGATGATTGTTATGAAAACTGTATGACAGTAGATGTGTACTATTGTGGTGGATGTGTTCCACTGTTTGTGGCTATACGTTACTGATCAAGTACTTGTGTGTTACTTGGTGTGGTAGTGTACCACTGGATTGTAGTTATGTACTACCATGGATAGACACAATTGTGTTCTATTTTGTTTCGATTGCCTTGAAGACTATTAGCAGTATTGGAAATGATTATCAGTTAGATGGATAATCAAATGACAGATTTCCCAGACCAAAAATGGTTCAAAACATTTACTCTTCTAAGACATATGTTCAGATTAGAAGAATGGCTCTTGTATCTCTTTGTGGTGTGAGTGACTTTTCCAGTATCATGTCTGATTACTTAGATGGAGTATGGTTTCAAGAAATGATGTAGCTGATGAAACCGATGGTGATGATGGTGCTCATGATTTAGTCATAAGATAGTCTATACAACTATGTTGATGCTACCGGGTGAATGGTATGTTTTGTGATCAAGACTATTACCTATAATACCTCCCTAGCTAGGAGGGAGTGTTGATATTATGGTAGCTGCGAGAGGTATTTACTTCCACGTGTAGACTTGATGAGAATAGAATATTCCGGGAAGAAAGAAGAAACCCTAATGAGTTGGCTAATAACCCTAGAAGACATGTCGGCTCAAGAAGATAACTTGTATTAGGTTATTAACCTCCAAGAGAAGAAGTCGGACAGAAGAATTAATATATACTGAACATACAGATACCCAGAATGAGAAGTCGGCCCAGGCAGTTAGCCAGAATTAGTATAAATACAGGAGGCCAGTTCTCATTATGGCAGGTAATCTCAGAATTGCAGAGCAACAACTTGTGCGCACTGCAGTGCCCAGTCTTGTGCACAGGTTTGAGGAGAGCTTCCATTGCAGCTGCTGCAGCTAGCAGATCACGTTTGTCTTGGACTATCTCTTGGTTAAGGTTTGGACTATCTGATCAGCTCTTGTTGATGTGCTATCCTTGGGGAAAGGTGCACTACCCTTTGTTTGGCTATATAGCCTAGGGTTTGCTTCCAGAGTGATTCTTTGTCAAGGTTAAGGTGCTCGAAGGGTGGCTTCGGCCTATGGTTGGGTGAAAATAGTATTGTCAATGGTAAAACGAGCACAATCTTTCATATTCTAACAGAACCAACTTAAAGAGTTTAACACTATTGGAAATGTTTTTGTATTATAGTAGTTTTCATTTCTGCTTTCACATTAGTAGTTTTTCATTTCTGCTTTTACATTTCTAGTTTTCCATTTCTGCTATCTCATTTTCTGGCATTTCATTTATGCTTATTTTAATTTTTGATGTTTCATTTCTGCTATGACATTCCTTGATTTTTGTTCTTTTTGACTTCATTTCTTGTCAAAACAAAATGTTGGATTAGTTTTGTCACATCGTCACTTCTGCAAAGTATTGTTAATCAATAACAATAAAGATTACACAACTGTCATGATGCTCCCTTTGAAGGCATCATTTAAATTGTTATCTGCTTCCACTGTTGTTTTATGAGATAGTTGGTTTTATCCCTCTTCTGCTTTCCTTTTCTTCATCCATTTCAAGATTCAAAAGAGAAAGATCAGAAAATTTTTCTCCTTGAAGTCAAGAACATTTTTTAGTTGAACGATTATGCTTACAGGTATAAACCCCCTCATATTTAACACTTTCCATGAGTTATTCCCAAATTTTCGATCATTTTTCATTTAAATCCACTCACTCCCCCCTATTGCATAATCATTTTGGTTTATATCTTCTTGATCTGATGTTACTTGGTTTGCGAAAGTAGACATTCCGAGTTCTTAATCTGTTGAAAACACATTTCCCTGTGGAGTCGTCACTTTGTTGGCGATTAAAATCGTAATGATGAATTCCGCCCGCAAAGTATTGCTAAAGCGTTATTATTTAACTATACTAATACTATAATACTAGTAGGTCGGACCCCCTTGTAGACTAGAAGTGCAAGGATAAACATATTACACATGTTTTGTTACTGTTTTTTATGTTGCCTACAAAGTCCTACATTTTTTACGATGCAATCTTGGTTTCATTTGGCATGATGATAGGTGGATAACGCATTATTGTGGAATGTTTTTTGGCGACACAAAACAATTTTATGGTTATGAGGAGCATGTTATATACAACTGCTATGTTACAACTTTGTTACTAATTCTTATGTTGATTACCTAGACACATATATGCACGGGATATTTTAATGGTAGCATGATCAAAACAAAGAAAAAAAACCTATGAAAATAACCTAAAGTGTAACAAAAGGAAAGAAGTTATATATTTGAGCTATAATAAAAGACTATATGCACGTTCAAATGGAAACGTTAAGGGATATTAGTGTTAGTCCTAACGATTATGTTATTTGTTTGGTTAATGAACTATGTGAATTTCATTAGATTTAAATGGAGACACATATAGCATTGTAAATATGATTATGGCATGGAGTTATGGCGAGGGTTAACGTGTATACTATATTGGGTGGCGCACTATGCAATGGATATTGTCTCAAATCTTACGATGGTTTGGCATTGAATACACATTGGTTATATGGTTTGATTATTGGTGAATGTGATGCTTATTGGATTGTCTCATACATCGAATTGAATGGGGCCAGGTGATGGAAATGATATGCATTTATTTCACGTCACTCCATACTTTCCCTATCGCCCGTCACCCTAGCAATGCTCCATTGTTGAAATTTTGTCGTGTTGGTTGTGAAGCTCCACATTTTCAGGTTTTTGGAAGAGAGGCTCGGCCAACTCGCCATTTAAGCGTTTTATTCTTTTTCTCTCTATCCATGATGTATTCTCTGTTGTATGAACCAAATGATGGCTCAATGATGCTTGGATTCTGTGTGTTCTTGAGAATTTCGACTGTGTAGATGTGTGTTATGACTCTCCGTGATGACAACAAATTGTTAGCAATTATAATCAAAGGAATGGGTATTTTTGCGTGTTGGTTTTTTTGCTCGGTCAGTGTAGTCTCATGATCGGTATCCGTGGAATAATAAGTAAACAATGGTGCATTATGGCTCTTCGTTGATGATTGAGGGTTTTTGTTTTGTGTATCATTGTCGGTTAACTCGTTTCCTCTCAGTCGTTGTGGTAACCCTTACCCAGTCCCAGAGAAATTGCCAACAATTGTGCTCTTTTCTTCAAACCCCAAGTCATGGTTGGTGGCCCATTCATACTGTCTTTTCACTAAGTATCCCAAAGATCCAGTCTTTGTCGGGCCCGAAAATTAACACAGGCTTGTGTGGGTATTGGATTGATACAGGGTGTATCTTGGCATTCTGTCAAAAGGACGTGTGTGTCCTCACTGTCGTTGATGTCAAGTTGTTCGACTCTTAAGGGTTGGAAAAGGATGTTATACCTCTGTGTTTTTTTTTATAACCGCCATTGTTAAGTTAACCATCGTCTCTTCTCTGCAAGCTTAGATGCACCTGTGTGCACTGAGTTATTTTACTCTGCCTGTCTTTGCTCTCCTCGGGTGTTAACTATTGATTCTGTTACCGAGACTTGGAGTGATAAGTGAATACTGTATGGCTCACTGTTGTGTCTTGTTCGAAGTAGATTTTTTCCTATGGCTAATATAAGCCCGTAAGACCCTCAACTCTCTGTGTTTTTGTTTAAAATATGAACGAGCTCTTATTTCCTCCCTACACTTGATTTCGATAGAGACCGATTTAGACTCCGACTTGTCTTTTCTCTCCTCGGGCATCTTCTAGGGTTGTCAAGTATTGGTTATCAGTTAAGTAAGTGATTATGCAAGTATTTAAGACACATGCTCTCTCATCGAGTCTCTGTCTCATCCTTGTATGATAAAATTGTTTGAATAAGAATGAAATGAGTAGTGCATACAGTCGAGCGCTATCTTCCTACTCGTTATGGTTTCACTTACTGTGTTTTATCCAACATGGTCTTAACTGCTTAAGAGGGCACCTGTGTATGAATTTTACTGAGCCCGATCAAGGTTCTGGAAAGTTTAAAAATGATGCATGTGTGTCAATTGAGTTATGTTCGCTCATATATGATTGGTTATATTGGAACATCGCACAGACTAGCAATTGTTTTAAAAGGAAGTTATATCCACATAGATAAGGCTCAGGTTTTATATTTGGGTTGACTGTTGTTTCATTTCAAGTTTTTGTCGATTGATATGATGAAGATTTGTGTGTAATCAGACATATTTTGAAGTATGTTCACGTTTTGAAAAGACACCTGTGTATATTTTAATTGGGCCCGATTGTTGATTGGTAAATAGTGGATGTTGGTTGTTATCGTGGTGCATTATGGATTATCAGAGATAGATGCTGAGTATATTGCTATTCATGTTTTGATTATTCTTTAAAAGAAGAAGAAGAAGAAGGGATTAGCATTTTGTTAAACACGACTGTTGAATGGAAAGGTTTTTTATAAGATTGATGACACAGACTGTTATGAATTAAAGAATTCTGGGAAGTTAATTATTGAAACAACAAACAATTTTGTATACAATTGAAAAACAATGAATGTTGGTGTTTTTTGGATTGATTTTAATACAAAGTTATGATTGTTGATTATTTAATTTGTTTTATGAACAATATCCATTAAATCCCCTATAATTTTCTTACTTTTTCGCTCAATACAACCCCCTCAGATATCCCATAACCCTTATTCATCCCTTGCTCATTGACAATTATTAAATGAATTTTATGGATTGGATTGCATGGGTCTAATGTGATTGTTGAGCCAAACTTTGTTTCATATTAAGAGATGCCATGTATGGTTTGTTTGTTAGAAAAACAGGACCGCAGAGCAATAAAATAAAACAAATGCGGAAACAAAACACAGAAGATACACAATACAAGAGAGACACAGATTTATGTGGTTCACCCAGTGTGGGCTACGTCCACCAGAGAAATTGCCAGGTCCTTTCTTTATTATTATCTAGCAAAATGAAGGGATACAACCTACAACGAAACCCACTGTAACTTCCTCTTCTTTCTCTCAAAATCTCCTCTCTCAGAATACAATATTTGCCAACCTACATAGCCACAATACATTTCCCTCATAAAAGAGGGTTGCCTTCTAGGGCAAAAAACCCTAACACAATCTCTATCGTTAGATATGCGACCTTATAATGAACGGTCCAGATTTACAATGAAATTACAATATACTTTTACAAGGCAATTTTTGCTTTGGGGGCTTCGCCCCTGAACCCCCGCTAGGGGCCCGCTTTCCCCCAAACCCCCCAGCTAGGGGGATAGCTCCCCCGGACCCCGCAAAGGGGGTACCCCCCCTCTGCACTCCCCCGCATGGAAGAGTGTACATACTTCCGGGGTGTAAATACTTCATGGGGTATAAACACGACTGAAAGTAAAAGACCTATAAATCAGGAAGATAATCAGGCTCCACAACCAACAATCTTCCACTTGGAGACTGATATCAACAACTCCACCACTGTTGTATATGTTGGACTCTGAACCTTCTTGGACCTAGCAAATTTCTCATCTTCATCTTCATTCTTGAAGACCAACTGAAACTGAGCAAGAACTCAATTTCTCCCTAGTTACTCCCTTTGTTAGCATGTCTGCAGGATTCTGGCTAGTTTGTATCTTTTCCATCTTCAATTGTCCATCTTTCAAGGCGGATCGTATGAAGTGGTACCTCAACTGTATATGATTAGTCTTCAAATGGAAGGCTGAGTTCTTTGCAAGGTGAATGACACTCTGACTGTCACAGTACAACCTGCTGTTCTCCTGCTTCTTTCCCAATTCCTCCATAAACCTTTGTAACCAAATAATCTCTTTACTAGCCTCTGTAGCAGCAACATACTCTGCCTCTGTTGTTGAAAGTGCAACAACCTTTTGCAGTTTCAAAATCCAACTTACTGTTGTTCCACCTATAGTAAAAACATATCTTGTGGTTCTCCTCCTGCTGTCTTTATCACCTGCCATATCTGAATCAACATATCCCTGTAGAAAAGTGTCTGAACCTCCAAAACATAATGCATGTGTAGTAGTACCTCTCAAATACCTGAGAATCCACTTTACTGCCTCCCA